>JAABKJ010006580.1:0-21821 GCA_011634705.1 Andricus grossulariae
AACTAGAATGAGGAATTTTAGGGCAAAAAGATTGATTTTTAAACAAAATAGACGAATTTTTAACAAAAGACATGAATTTTCAACGAAATAATTCACTTTTCAACCAAAAAGTTGAATTTTGAATTATGAATTTTAATTTTTGTGCAAAAAAACATAATATCAAAAAAATAACTTCATTCTTAACTAAGGAAGGCAAATTTTTACCAAAAATGGAACAGTTAAATTTTCAGTTCAAAAAATTATTTTTCAACCAAATAAACGAATTTTTAACAAAACAATTACATTTTCAACTGACCCATTTTCTATTATAAAAATATTTAACCAGAAAAATGAATTTTTAACAAAGTAGTTCAATTTTCAACTAAAAAGAAAATTTTTGAATAAAACAGTTCAATGTGCAACTAAAAAATTTAATTTTTAATGAAAAAAAAAACGAATATTCAACAAAATAGTTTAATTTTCAATTAGAATGATGAATTTTGTAGCAAGAAGATTAATTTTCTAACTAAATAAACGAATTTTTAACAAAATGCATGCATTTTCAATCAAATAGTTGAATTGTCCACAAAATAGTTCAGTTTCAAACTAAGAAGATGAATTTTCAAGCAAGAATTTTAATTTTGGTTCAAAAAACATAATTTTAGAAAAATAACCTAATTTTTAACTAAGAAAGACCAACTTTTGCCAAAAATGGAACAGTTAAGCAAGAATTTTAATTTTTGTGCAAAAAAACATAATTTTAGAAAAATAACTTAATTTTTAACTAAGAAAGACAAATTTTTGCCAAAAATGGAACAGTTAAATTATCAGTTCAAAATATTACTTTTTCAACCAAATTAATTAATTTCTAACAAAAAAGTTACACTTTCAACTAAACCATTTTCAATTATAAAAATCTTTAACCAATTAAATGAATTTTTAACGAAGTAGTTCAATTTTCAACTAAAAAGACGAATTTTCAATAAAACAGTTCCGTTTTCAACTAAAAAAATTACTTTTTAACCAACAAAAAAAAGTGAATATTCAACAAAATAGTTCAATTTTCAACCAAAAAGATGAATATTCATAAAAGGCAAATTTTTACCAAAATGGAACAGTTAAATTTTCGGTTAAAAAAATGATTTTTTAACCAAATAAAGGACTTTTTAGCAAAATAGTTACACTTTCAACTAAACCATTTTCAACTACAAAAATCTTCAACCAGAAAAATGAATTTTCAACAAACTAGTTCACTTTTCAATTAAAAAGACCAATTTTCAACCAAAAAATTAATTTTTAACAACAACGAAAAAACAAATTTTCAACAAAATAGTTTAATTTTCAACTAGAATGATAAATGTTGAAGCTGGAAGATAAATTTTCTTACAAAATAGACGAATTTTCTATACAATACATGAATTTTTAACCAAATAGTTGAATTTTCAACAAAATAGATCACTTTTCAACCAAAAAGTTTAATTTTGAAGCATGAATTTTAATTTTTGTACAAAAAAAAAACATAATTTCAGAAAAATAAGTTAATTTTCACATAAGGCACATTTTTGTTAAAATTGGAACAGTTCAATTTTCAGTCAAAAATATTATTTTTAAACAAATAAACGAATTTTTAACAAAATAGTTACATTCTCAACTAAACCATTTTTAACTACAAAAATCTTTAACCAGAAAAATGAATTTTTAACAAAGTAGTTCAATTTTCAACTAAACAGACGATATTTTCAACTAAAAATAATAATAAAAAAAAACAGATGTTCAACAAAATATTTCAATTTTCAACCAGAATAAAGAATTTTGTTGGGAGAAGATTAATTTTTAAACAAAATAGACGAATTTTTAACAAAATACATGCATTTTCAACGATATAGTTGAATTTTCAACAAAATATTTCAGTTTTCAACGAAAAAGATTAATTTTTAAGCAAGAATTTTAATTTCTTTGCAAAAAAACATAATTTCAGAAAAATAAATTAATTTTTAAGTAAAAAAGGCAAATTTTTGCCAAAAATGGAACAGTTAAATTTACGGTTAAACAAATTATTTTTCAACCGAATAAACGATTTTTTAACAAAATAGTTACATTCTCAACTAAATCATGTTTAACTACAAAAATCTTTAACCAGAAAAACGAATTTTCAACAAAATAATTACATTCTTAACTAAACCATTTTTAAATACAAAAATCTTTCATCAGAAAAATGAATTTTTAACAAAGGAGTTTAAATTTAAATTAAAAAGACGAATTTTCAATAAAACAGTTCAATTTTGAACCAAAAAATTAATTTTTAAGGAAAAAAAAACGAATATTCAACAAAATATTTCAATTTTCAATTATAATTATGAATTTTGTAGCAAGCAGATTAATTTTATAAAAAAATAAAAAAATTTTTAACAAAGTACATGAATTTTCAAGCAAGAATCTTTATCTTTGTAAAAAAAAAAAAAAAAAATTCAGAAAAATACATCAATTTATAAATTTTGAAGCAAAATAATTAATTTTTCAACACAGTAGATGAATTTTTATGTTGAATTTTCAACAAAATTTCAAACGAGAATCTTGATTTTTGTACAAAAACACAAAATTTCAGAAAAATAAATTAACGTTCAATAATAAATGTTGAGGCAAGAAATAACAGAATTTCTGAAAAATGTATTAACTTTTAACTAAGAAAGACAAATTTAAAAAAAAATACAACAGTTAAATTTTCAGTTAAAAAATTAATTTTTAACCAAATAAACGAATGTTTAAGAAAGTAGTTACATTTCCAACTGAACCGTTTTCAATTATAAAAATCTTTAACCAGATAAATAAATTTTTAACGAAGTAGTTCAATTTTCAACTAAAACGACGAATTTCGAATAAAACAGTTCAATTTTTAACTAAAAAAATTAACTCTTAATAAAAGAAAACGAATAACGAAGCAAATAGTTCAATTTTCCACCAGAATGATAAATTTTGAAGCAGAATAATTAATTTTCTAACACTATAAACGAATTTTTAACAAAATACATGAATTTTCATCCAAATAGTTGAATTTTAAAAAAATAGTTCACTTTTCTAACAAAAAGATGAATTTTCGAGTATGAATGTTAATTTTTGTAGGAAGAACAAAACAAAAAAAAAAACAGAATTTCTGAAAAATCTATTAACTTTTAACTATGTAAGACAAATTTTTACCAAAGACCATTTTCAACTACAATCAAGAATCTCCAACTAGAAGAATGAATGTTAAACAAATTAGATCAATTTTCAACTAAAAAAAAAATAATTTCCAAAAAAATAGTTTAATTTCTAAATAAAAAAATTAATGCATGCCAATAATACAAATATGCGACAAAATAGTTCAATTTTCCACCAAATAGTTCCATTTTCAACTAAAACGACGAATTATTTTCAAAAAATCATTTGAATTTTTAATTTGAAAGATTAATTTAAAAAAAAAATATATATATTTTACAAAACAGTTCAATTTTTTACCAAAACGGTTCAATTTTTAACTAAAAAAATGAATTTTGAAGCGAATCAGTTAATTTTTTCAACCCAATCGTTTTTAACTAAAATTACAAATTTCCTGTCAGAAAATCTATGTCACGATCTATGCCTTTCCTTATGTAATTTAATTGCTTCTCTTAATACACACTTCTGTGAAATTAAAGAAAGCTTTTAAAAAGATGTGGTTTCTAGTTTTAAAAAAAGCATGTAAAAAAATAGAAAACAAGGTTTTTAATCTTCTAAAAAAACACTTTTCTGCTGCAGTAATTCCTACAAAAATATCTTCTAATTTAGTACCTTGATTAAAACGCTTTTTTTATTTTCTGTACAAAAAATTCTTCTAAAATTTTGTTTATGATTGAAACGGCCTGCAAAATTATAACGAATTTTTTATATGTACCGAATTTTAAAATTCCCGAATAATAACTAGAAAGATCTAAAAATAAAAGTTAGATAAATCTCGAATTTAAACAACTAAAAAATTCGTATTTTAATCAATACTATTTATTCACTAAAAATAAAGTAGTAAAATATTTTTATCAAATAATTTTTGTCTCATTGTTTAAAGTTTTTTTAAATTGTTTCAACTTAAAATAACAATGATTGTATAAAAATTGTATAAAAAATAAATTTGAAAACAAGCTCTTTTTTAATGTTTTATATTAAAATTTCCATCTTTGAGCAATTTTTTGCAATTCTTAAATACTTTGGAAATTTAAAAACATAATTTTGATCCAGAAATTATTATATGTTATTTTTAAATTATTTTTATTTTAAATCTGAACGATAATTTGAAAAACTTTAAAAATTAAATTTTTCCTGAGCAACATATTTGATTATTTTATTTTTAATGAATTAATAATATTTCTTAAAAAACAATTTTTTTAATTGTTACAATTCGGGAATGTTCTAATTCAGGTATTTGATAATCCGGCAGTTTTCCTTCGGAAATTTTATTACTCGGGAAGTTTAAAATTCAGCGATATTGTAAATTATTTGGGAATTTTCCAATTTGGGATTTCTATATTTCGACAATTTTGCAATATCGGGAATTTTATTTCTTGGGATTTTCCCGTCGTCCCTTGTTTTCAATCGTGCCAAATTTTTAAGTATTCTTTCCTAGTGTGTAAATATTATTTTGTATAATTTTATTTTTTTCAAAAAAGTCAAGGTCTAAGAAAACCTGTCACGCGCGAAGCGCGCGCTAATGATGTATAGTTTAAAGAAAATATTTGATTTAAAAGATCGAAGAAATGATGGAAAAGTAGTAGTCTGACTAATTAATTTTAAATATTTAAATATCCGGCCTAATACCTCACCTTTCCTTGATTGCTGGTGGACTTTCTTGATTTGTTGTCAGCGGTATCTGCTTTTGTGAATTTTTTTCCACTACAGCAGTTGTTTCCGCAAATTGACCAGGACGGTTAGAAGCCTCCGAGAAATTGTCGTTTTCAGCCATTTCGATTTTTATTTCACCGTGGCCACAAAGGCCCAGTAAGCAGTAGGCAATCACACACACACTTCTTTATTATCCAATCACAGCGACACTGACACAAATAAAATATTCCATTTAACACCAATAAACACTGCCGGACTTTTAGCAACTTTTCTTCTACTTCACTGATTTTCTTCTATTTTACGTGCCAGAACATTTCCCCCTTTTCCTCTTTTCCTCTTTTCCCCTTTTTCTTGAGATTTAAGAGCAATCAGCAGTTTTCCCTCCCAGCCAGCTGTTTATTCGACATGATTTCTGCACCCTCTTCTTCAGGATCTCTATTTTTCTTCTCTCTTGACAGCTGAGGTAGGATAAGGAAAGTCTTCGATTAGACCCCGTTTGCTGGGATTATCGGCTACATTTACGGGGATGATTTCCTCAATCTTGGGGTTGATTTTTGTATTGGGAAAGATAGTTGTATAGCCATACTGTTCTTGGTATGTCGAAGAATTTTTTTTTGTCTTTTTCAGATTATTTCCTTCACTTGAAGAGCCTTTCCTGAAGAATTTTTATAATTCGAGACTGGCGAAGTGGACCGATCAGCTTCCAGTGACCTGGAGAAAAGAAGACGTCGATTTTTGTTAGAAAGTATGGATTGTCGATATGGATAATAGGGAAATAAATTCTGGGACGATAATACTCGTTTATAAGTTTGGGAAGTGCATAACCGAAAATAAACCCTGGTAGAAAGTTTTTACAAAAAAGTATAAAAAACAAAAACTATTTTCACAGGAATCTACAAATAAATACCATACATTTCTATTATTGAGACGATTTTCTTTTCTTTTATGTTTGTATTTTTTTGTACTTTGTCGTATTTTATTTTTAATTTTCTACAAAAATTTATCACCACAATAATCTACAGGAATGTACAGATTTTTCAGCCAAAAAGTGGTTCTTTTTCTACCTAGGACGAAAAATATTGAGCCTAAGGCAATGTAGCATACTATGTGTCTTAAAAAAGTAGAAAAAAGTAGATCAGATTTTTAAATAAGTAGCAAACAGTGCAGTGTTTAAGGACCTCGGTTATCAAATAATTTATGTTACAACTTCGATGAGCAGGTCCGCAATCTTTTCCTCAAAAATGACAATGATCATCATTGAAAATTTAAAAGTCTTGAGTTAAAGATTTAGAAACTACAGAATCAACCGTTTGAATTCATATAATTAAATTATTCTGATTTTATTTCATATTAGACACAATTTATTATTCATTTTTATCTAAAAAAAAATAAAGTTCCGACCCATTTTTCCCTCTTTTTAAATGTACCTTCGTTAAAATTTTGTAATTATACCGGTCTTTCGCACTCTTTCACTGAAAAAAATCTCTTCTTGTGACAAAGTTAAGAGCGCACTGGACGTTTCGAGGACTTCTTTTTCTCTTTTAAAAAGAAACTAGGGAAAAATGTAGGCGACCAGATATTAAATTCTGAATGGAAAGATTTAAAGAATAATTTTCTTGAGAGAATATGAAGACTACAAAGGAAGTTGATAAGTTTGAAAATCTTACACCGTCGAATTATAATTTAAAAATTAAAATTTAAGAGATTCAATTCAGAATAAATCCAAATTCAAAATACTTTTTAACACCCCACGTTTAAACTTAACTACGAAATTTTTGGAAGATAAAAAAAATGCGTGGTAGATTAATCTTTTTTTATTCCCTTTTTTAATTTGAATTGAAACCTTCGAAAGAGTGTTGTCCAAATTTCATCGTTGGTTTTTTTTTTTAATTTTCAAGAAGTTCGTAGTTGAATTTTAAAATTGTTTTTAAAATTATTAAAAATTCATTCTGTGTGAGTAGTATAGGTATCATGAAAATATTTAGATAGGATCTTGTTACTGATTGAAACGGAAAAATCTGGACGATTGATGGAGAGCTCTTTGAATTGCTAATCGCGAATTTCATAACACCGGTAGGTTCAGATTATTTTTGTAGTATACTCAAGAAAAGATTTTAAATTCAGCTTGAATAATTCTGAGTTGAATTTAATTTATAAACCCGAACCGTTGAAATATTATACTAATTTAAAATTGTGCAAGAACTTCAGTTTGCAATCGTTTCATTTAAATTGTTAATAATATACACTATCTTCGAAAATAAGCGGTACGATTGGTCTTTCAAACGTGAGCTCTTGTTCGCAATAAAAGCGAGAAACTTTCTTAAAAATCCTTTAGAAAACTTATGAAATTCCGCGTCCAATGACCCCTGATAGAGATATTTTAGACATTTTAAAGATAATATACCACCATGATTTTCTGAATTTTGGTACCTCGAATTCAACCCGTGACATGACCTAAGAAAATTGTAGGAAAAATCTGTAATTTATAAAATACAGTTTTTGAAGTATTGTCCTCAATTGAAGCCAATCAAACTTAAAAAATCTTCACGCGTTCCCGAGATATGACTAAAAATGTGCAAGCGTGCCTGAGTCGATTTTCAGTCGGAGGGCGGCGCGGCGATAACTGCTGTCGACTCTGGCTGCGCGAGCCTCGCCGACTAAAACCCGACGCAGGCACGCTTGTACATTTTTGGTCGTATCTCGGGAACGCGTGAAGATTTTTTAATCTGGATCGACTTGAATTAAAGATAAGACTTCAAAGACTGTGTTTTATAAATTTAAGATTTTTGCTACAATTTTCTTAGGTCATATCACGAGTTGAATTCGAGGTACAAAATTCAAGAAATTCTTTTTCAAACTTCTCACGTGGCTAATTATCTTTAAAAGGCCAAAACTATATCTATTAGGGGCCACTCAAAGCAGAATTTCATAAACTTTCTAACGCTTTTAAAAAAAAGTTTCTCCTTTTTTGAAAGAGTAATTACGTTTCAAAGTCAGCAGTGATAGACTAAATTGATTGAAAATTAGAATTGTATGCATTCCTCCTCTGATTTTTCATTACGTGGGTGACTGTAAAATATATTTTCGCGAAATTACCCACTTAATTTCGAGACGGCAACACGTGGATGTTAAAATAGCGTTGCTCTTTGACGATGTCTTTACAACTCATCCAAGGCCGAGTGTTAGCTGTTAACGGGATTTTGCAATTTTGCGATTTTGCCACTAAATAGTCGACAGGAAATTTTACGGTCCATTTATGAGTAGTCGTATGCAACTAAATTTCCTTTCCATTCGAGCCGATACATTTCCGCTTTATGCCACATTATCACATCCCGCAGAATTTCATCGAATTTCTTGTAAATTCAGTAGAATGAATCCTAATACGCCAGAATATTCTCCTGTTTACCGGGATTTTCAGAGTTGTTCTTTTTTTCGAATTCCTGAATTTCCAGTTTCATGTTTCTAATTCTTTATCTAATTTTTACTTACGATAAAAAATTATAGGAAATTCAGTATAGGTCTATAATGATTTTCCGATATTGAATTTCTTATAAATATTTTTTTTGCCGCTTATTACTTTAAAAGACTTTACGAGATTTTGAACGAGCTTAAAAATGTTAAGCTATTTCAACAGATTTCAAAAATTTGAAACGATTATCAAATTTGTATGAGATTTCAAATAATTTTTTCAAAGAAGGTTTATTTTAAGGAATTTTTACTGGTTTTAATGATTTCAAGGGATATAAAGGAATTAAAAAGATATTAATGATTTTAAAAATGTCAAGATTTCAACAGATTTCCAAAATTTCATGGAATGTCAAACAATTTTTTAGGATTTCCAAAGTTTTCAAGGAGTTAAAAAGAATTTCACAATATTGAAGGTATTTTGTTTGACCTCCAGTTATTTCAAACGATTTCACGAGATTTAAAAAGATTCTAAATATCTTAAGATATTTTAATAGATTCCAAAGAATTTAAAAAGATTTAAACAATTTCATGGGTTTTTAAAGAATTTTGTAAGGTTTGCAAAGATTGAAAGGAATTTCACAAGATTTAAGGGATTGTATTTGACCTCGAATTATTTTAAAAGATTTAACGAGATTTAAACAGTTTCCAAATTATTCCAAAAGATTAAAAAAATTGCATGGAATATCAAATAATTGTTCAGGATTTCAAAAGATTACAAGGCTTTTTTTTAAAGATTAAAGGGATCTTATTTGACCTCGAATCAATTTTAAAGATTTTAGGAGATTTTAACAGATTCGAAAGTATTTAAAAAGATTTCAAAAATTTCATGGTAGGTCAAAGAATTTGGTAGTAATTCCAAAGATTCCAAGGAATTTCACAATATTTAAAGGATTTTATTTGACCTCGAAAAATTTAGAAAGATTTTAACAGATTTCAAAGTGTTTCAAGAGATTAAAAAAATTTCATGAAATATCAATGCGTTTTGTAGGGTTTCAAAACATTTCAACGAATTCCACAAAGTTTGAGGATTCTATTTGATTTCCAATTATTTTTTTAAATTTTGCCAGATATAAAGCCATTTCAACAGATTCCAAAGTATTTCAAGAGATTTAAAAAATTGCATGGAATATTAAAGAATTTTATAAAATTTCCAAAGATTCCAAGGAATTCCACAAAATTTACGGGACTTTATTTGACTTACAATTATTTAAAAATATTTTACGAGATTTTAAAAGGTTTTAACAGATTCGAAAGTATTTAAGAAGATTTCTAAAATTTCATGGTAGGTTAAAGAATTTGGTAGTGCTTCCAAAGACGCCAAAGAATTTCACAAGATTTAAGGGATTTCGTTTGACCTTGAATTATTTTAAAAGATATAACGAGATTTGAAAAAATTCAATGTATCTCAAGAGATTTAAAAAATTTAATGAGATATCAATGAGTTTTTTAGGATTTCAAAAGATTTCAAGGCATTTTTTAAGATTAAAGCGAACTTATTTGACCTCAATTTAATTTTAAAGATTTTACAAAATTTTAACAGTTTCGAAAGTATTTCAAATATATCAACAATTTCACGGTAAGTCCAAAAATTTGGTAGTGTTTCCAAAGATTCCAATGAATTTAACAAGATTCAAGGAATTTGATTTGACCTCGAAAAATTTAAAAATATTTAAACAGATTTTATAGTATTTGAAGAGATAAGAAAATTGCGTGCAACATCAATGGATTTTGCAGGGTTTCAAAAAATTTCAACGAATTTCACAAAGTTTGAGGGTTTTATTTGACCTCCAATTATTTCATAAGATTTTTCCAGATTTTTGAAATTTTAAGCCATTTTAACAGATTCCAAAATATTTCAAGAGATTTCAAAATTTGCATGGAATATCAAAGAATTTTGTAGGCTTTCCAAAAATTTCAAGGAGTTTCACAAGATTTAAGGTCTTTTATTTGACCTCCAATTATTTAAAAAGCTGTTACGAGATTTTAAAAGATTTTAACTGATTCCAAAGAAGTTTAAGAGGTTTCAAAAATTTCATGGAAGATCAAAGAATTTTGTAGGGTTTCCGAAGATTCCAAGAAATTTTATGAGATTAAAGGGATCCTATTAGACCTCAAATTAATTTTAAAGAATTTAGGAGATTTTGTCAGATTTGAAAGTATTTCAAGAGATTCAAAAAATTGCATGGAATATCAAAGAATTTTTTAGGATTTCCAAATATTTTAAGGAATTTTATAAGATTGAAGGGACCTAGTTTGACCTTGAATTAATTATAAACATTTTACGAGATTTTAACAGATTTCAAAGTATTTCAAGACATTAAAAAAATTTCATGTAATATCAACGAATTTTTTAGGATTTCCAAAGATGTAAGAAATTTTATTTGACCTCGAATTAATGATAAAGATTTTACGGGATATCAACAGATGCGAAAGAATTCAAGAGATTTCAAAAATGTCATGGTAGATCAAATAACTTTGTAGGGTTTACGAAGATTTCAAGGAATTTCACAAAATTTAAGGAATCTTTTTGACCTACAATTATTTTATAAGATTTTTTCAGATTTTAAAGATTTTAAATTATTTTAACAGATTCCAAAGAATTTCAAGGGATTAAAAAGATTTCATGTAATATGTTAAAGAATTTTTTAGGATTTCCAAAGATTTCAAAGAATTTCACAAGATTTAAAGCATTATATTTGATGTCCAATTATTTTGTAAGATTTGACGAGATTTTTAATTATTTTGAAGATTTTACATTTCATGGAATGTCAACGTATTTTTTAGGATTTCCAATGATTTAAGGAGTTTTATTTGACCTTGAATTAATTATAAAGATTGTGCGGGATTTTATTAGATTCGAAAGAATTAAATAGATTTCAAAAATGTCATGGTAGGTCAAAGAATTATGTAGGTTTTCCGAAGATTTCAAGGAATTTGACAAAATTTAAGGAATCTATTTGACCTACAATTATTTTATCAGATTTTTCCAGATTTTAAAGATTTTGAGTTATTTTATCAGATTCCAAAGAATTTCAAGGGGTTTAAAAAATTTCATGTAATATGTTAAAGATTTCTTTTGGATTTCCAAAGATTTCAAGGAATTTCACAAGATTCAAGGCATTTTATGTGATGTCCAATTATTTTGTAAGATTTGACGAGATTTTAATATATTTTGAAGATTTTAAATTTCATGGTATGTCCAAGAATTTTTAGGATTCCTAAGGATTTAAGGGATTTTATTTGACCTCCAATTATTTTATAAGATTTTACAAGATTTTCAAATATCTTAAAGATTTTACATTTCATGGAATGTCAACGAATTTTTTAGGATTTTCAAAGATGTAAGGAATTTTATTTGACCTCGAATTAATTATAAAGATTTTAAGGTATTTTAACAGATTCGTAAGAATTAAAGAGATTTCAAAAATGTCATAGTAGGTCAAAAAATTGTGTATGCTTTCCAAACATTTCAACGAATTTCACAAAGCTTAAGGATTCTACTGGACCTCCAATTATTTTATAAGATTTTGCCAGATTTTAAAGATCTTAAGCTAATTTAACAGTTTCCAAATTATTTCAAGAGATTTTCAAAATTTCATGGAATATCAAAGAATTTTTTAGGTTTTCCAAAGATTTTAAGGAATTTCACCAAATTTAAGGATTCTATTTGACCTAAAATTATTTGATAAGATTTTGCCAGATTTGTAAGATTTTAAGTTACTTTAACAGATCACAAATTATTTCAAGAGATTTAAATAATTTCATGGAATCTTAAAGAATTTTTTAGGATCTCCCAAGAAGGAAATTCAAGGAATTTTTTCCAAGGAATTTCACAATATATAAGGGATTCCATTTGACCTCCAATTCTTTTATAAGATTTCACGAGATTTAAATATATTTTTAAGATTTTAAATTTCATGGAATGTGAAGGAATTTTTTGGATTTCCAAAGATTTAAGGGTTTTTATTTGACCTCCAATTATTTTATAAGATTTTGAAATATCTCATAGGTTTCATATTTCATAGAATATCAAAGAACTTTTAGGTTTTCCAAAGATTCTAAGGAATTTCACAAAATTTAAGGATTCTATTTCACTTACAATTATTCGATAAGATTTTGCCAGATTTTAAAGATTTGAAGTTATTTTAACAGATCACAAAGAATTTCAAGAGATTTAGAAAAATTTCATGGAATCTTAAAGAATTTTTTAAGATTTCCCAAGAAGGAAATTCAAGGAATTTTTTCCAAGGATTTCACAATATATAAGGGATTCCATTTGACCTCCAATTATTTTATAAGATTTCACGAGATTTAAAAATATTTTAAATGTCTTAAATTTCATGGAATGTCAAAGAATTTTTTGGATTTTCAAAGATTGAAGGGTACTTATTTGACCTCCAATTATTTTATAAGATTTTAAAAGATTTTGAAATATTTCATAAATTTTAGATTTCATGAAATATCAAAGCATTTCTTAGGGCTTCCAAAGATTTTAAGGAATTTCACAAAATTTAAGGATTCTATTTGACCTACAATTATTTCATAAGATTTTGCCAGATTTCAAAGATTTTAAGTTATTTTAACGCATTACAAAGCATTGCAAGAGATTTAAAGAATTTCATGGAATCTTAAAGAACTTTTTAGGATTTCCAAAGAAGGAAATTCAAGGATTTTTTCCAAGGAATTTCACAATATTTAAGGGATTCCATTTGACCTCCAATTATTTTATAAGATTTCACGAGATTTAAAAATACTTTAAAGATTTTAAATTTCATTTCCAACCATTTAAGGGTTTTTGTTTGACCTCCAATTATTTTATGAGATTTTAAAAGATTTTGAAATATTTCATAGATTTGAAATTTCATGGAATATCAAAGAATTTTTTAGGATTTCCATAGATTTTAAGCTCGGTTTCAAGGGATTTTGATAAAACTTTAGAAAATAAATTAAATTAAATTTTAGGGGATTTGTACGGATTTCAACGATCTCAAAGGGTATGAAGGATTTTAGATTTTTTTTTAGACTTTAAGTTTTTTTTTTTTAATTTCAAAGAAATTCAATTAATTTTCTAGGATTTCCAAATATTTTAAGGAATTTCAAAGAATTTCGAGCGATTTAAGGGATGTTATTTGACCTTCAATTATTTCAAAAGATTTTACGAGAATTTAAATATTTGAAACTATTTCAAAAGATTCCAAAGAATTTCAAAGGATTTCAAGGATTTTGTAGGATTTGAAATGATTTCTACTTATTTTAATTGATTTTCACGATTTCCAAAAATTTCAATGAATTTTCATGGATTTCAGTGATTATAAATGATTCTCTATATAATGATTTTCTATAATGAATTTCCTATAATTGCGAAAAAATTACAGAAAATTCATTATAGGATACTGATATTTCTATAATATTTTTTCGCAATGCTAAACTTGCAAATTTCAACCTGGATGCTTCAGTTTACATATTTACATTAACATATTTGTTTACAAATTTAAATTTGCATCCTATATTCAAATTGTCAGCTGAATTCATGAATTGTGATGACATAAATCAAACATATCAGATCAATTTTCATGATTCTGAAATGAGGCGAAGAAAAAAATTTGTAATAAAAATACATTTTTCCGATTAAACAATGAAAAATTTAATTAATCCTTTGGTAGCATTCTCTTTTTAATTTCTTCTCTTAGTCGCTTAACGATTTGGTTGGCAAAAAGTCTAATTAGAAGGTCGTAAATAGATCTCGAAAAGCTGCTGCAGTTAAAAAAGTGTAATTAAAAATGCCACCTTTATCTGCTTAAATTAAATAAAAATTAAATTTCATTTATTCAGAAAGGCTTTGCAATTTAGAGGAATTAATAAATCGGGATTTGAAAGGAAATTTCTCCAGATTTAAATGGCCCCATTTGGTGAGGAAATTTTTATAAATTTAAATATAACTAGGAAATTTCTCGAAATTAGAAAAATTTTCAAATTTTGATAGCACGCTAAAAAGGTCTTAATTCCAATTTGAAAAACTAAAATAAAAAAAAGATTAATTTTAAGACAATATTTTAAAAGATTATAAAACATTACAAAAGGTTTTCAAAATTAAAAAAAATTTATACGGAAGATTTTGAAATTTTTTTAGGAATAATTCGAGTTGGTTTAAAAGATATTCAGGAATTTTTGAAATTTTGAAGAGATTAAAACAAATACACTGGGACCCCGATTTATCGGAGGGTTCAGACTCGACACTAGTGACATTCACGGTAAATCGGTGTTCTCCAAAATGTAACTAATCAGTGCCGTCTGAACTAATATTGTTGGATTTTCCCTTTTAAAAATAGGGTTCCTGTAAATCGGGGTCCCAGTGTATTTTAAAACTTTAACAGATTTCTGAACATTTAAAAAATACTCTTAAATTTGTTCCAAGCCCCAAAAAGTTTTAAATACCTTCTACTCTACTAAAAAATTTTCTAAAATTTTGTAAAATCCTGTTAAAAAGAAAAAATTTCTTAACAATTATGTAGATGCTTTTTCGACACATTTGAAATCTTCAAAAATCTGTTTGAATCTTCTCGAGAAGCCTAAGAAAATTATATGAATATAACCTCAATGAAAATAAACAAAGAAAATTAAATAGTTATTCGAAGTTTTTATTTTTGATTAAAAATGATTTTTTCTTCAAATTATAATTTGCCTACAATTTTTTCTATTCTGGACTGAAAAATATTTTTGGTTGCAAATTTTAAAATTCTGTAGAAAATTCATCTTTTTGGTTTGAAAGTTACCCTCTTGTGGAAGAATTTTTTTAAAAATTAAAATTGTAACTGGTTTACAATTAATTTTTTTTTTGGTTGAGGATTTATCTATTTCGTTTTAATTTTAACATAATTTTAGATATTTAGGAGTGGGTTGTGCAAATTTTATAACTGGATTCTTGATTTTTTAACTTCCTAAAATTTAGTAGTTAAATTTGGACTTTCAAGAAGAAATTAAAAAAAAATCTCAAAATTCTTGGAAATTAATTGAAAAAAAAAAGAATTTAACTTTCGAATTGGCCCAAAGTTTATTTGAATAATTTTCAGTCTATATTTTATTTCGTTTATAAAAATTTTGAACTAAATAGTTGAATTTTTAAGATAGAAAGATAAATTTTTAATACAAAATAATATTGTGTAATTTTTATTGAGAATAATCCATTTTCAATACAAAAAAGTTATTTTACAACCAATTAGTTAAATTTCCAACAAAAAAGTTAAATTTTCAGTGTAAAAAAATAATGTTTAAGCAAAAAAAAAGATCTGTCAACTAAAATTATGAATCTTCAACCAAAAAAAAAAATTAACTTTTCAAAAAGTAGTTTAACTTTCAACCAAAGAGTTGAATTTTTAATTTAAAAAGATGAATTTTCAACAAAAAATGTAATAGGTATTATAAAAAAAAATATTTTCATTAAAAATAAAAAACAGTTTTATTCAAACAAGAAAGACAAATTTTCAACAAAATAGTTAAATTCTCATCTAAAACAGATTTTATTTTATTATTATCATTTTATTATTGAGTAGAAATGACGTTTTAACAACAAATTTGAATTTTCAATCAAGAAGTATGACTTTTGAACAACATTGTTGAGTATTCAATAAAATAATTCAATTTGGAACTGAATAATAAAATTTTTAAATAAGAAAGATGATTTCTTAACGAAAAATTTAATAGTTCTTTTTAACTAAGAAGAATTATAAACGTAATAAAACAATATTTCAAATAAAAATAAAAAATTTTCAAATTTATTTATTTATTTTAAACAAAAAAATGACTTTTCTACTATAAAAGATGAATTTTAACAAAATTCTTGAATTTTAAATAAAATAATTAAGTTTTGAACAAAATAATTGAAAATTCAACCTAAAAAGATGAATTGTCAATAACAACAAAATCTAATAGTTGATATTTAAACCAAAACAGAAGAAATCCTTAAAAATAATTTTTTTTTAATCAAAAAGACGAATTTTGAACAAATAAAAATTTTTTAGTCATGAAAGGAAAAAATTTCATCTACAATTTTCAACCTTCAAGCCAAAAGACAAATTTTCTGTACAAAAATTGAAGTTTCAACCAGAAAATAGAAATTTTCAGCAAAAAAATAAATTTTCAATGAAATAATTTAATTTTCAAACAAAGAGATAAACCTTACTTCAAAAAAACAAATTTTCAACTTAACAAAGTGGTTCAACCAAAATTCAAACAAAATATTTGAATCCTCGAACAAAGAAGAATAATTTTCAACCAAACAGTTGCAATACAAAATTTATTATTATTTATTTTATTTCAACCGCAATTTATTAATTAAAATTTAAACCGCAATTTATTAATAAATTTATTTATTATAACCGCAAAACTTCATTTTAAAAGTTCCCTAATTTTTCCGTGACCAATTTTTTGTTTTCCCTGACCATTATTATTCAAATACCAGAATTTTAAACTTGTAACATTTTTAACGTACAATGTTTTATAAAGGGAGTAAAAAATTTAAAAATTAAAATTTTAAAAATTTCAAATATATTCTTTTGACAGTTATTTAAAGTTATAGAAATGTCCTGATTTTTACAAGATTTTTGTTTGTTGAATACCTGATTTTTCCCTGAACAATAAAATTCCCTGACTTTAAAAAAAAAAATTTTTGGATGAGTTAATTTTCCACTTATTATGTACCTTTGGCGGGTAAAGTTAAATTCATATTAAATTTCTATACAATTGAGCCGCCGAGTGGAATAACCAGCCCGACGCTCGAAAACGCGTAAAAGTGTACGATCGTCTCGAAAAAAATTTCAAAATCAAAAAATTAATTTTTGGGAAATGCAGGATTGTACAGAATAAGGAATTGAAACTTTTTCCTATCAGAATTTCTGTTGGCAAACGTTTATTTTTGATAATAAAAACGAAATATTGAAAAAAGTTGCTCCCTCATTTAATTAAGTTTTAAAACTTAAATCGTTCTAAGTCGGCTAAATATTATTGAAATGAGTTCGTATTTTCAGGACATATGCAAAATAGTCTAGCGATGCCTAGGAAATGATGGAAAAGTTAACAATCGTTTATTGTTTAATAATCATTAATTGCAAAGTGAGGTCAATCGATAATTGTGTTTTCTTGGTTTCGCCGGTAAAAAGTATCTATGTAACTTCGACTTTCAAACAACTTCCAGTGAGTGATTTGTTCAGAAATTTTGAATGGAGTTTTTTGGAAAATCTCATATCGATACGATGAAAATTTACTGAGATATTCAGATTTGGAAAAAGTACTCGACGTCTGACCGCTTTGAGAACGTTGTCTGACTGAGCAGTCCTCGCGACGCATTAGCTAACAGCGTGGGCAGACGTAGAGTACTTTTTCTAAATCTGAATATCTCAGTAAATTTGCATCGTATCGATATGAGATTTTCCAAAAAATTTCATTCAAAATTGCTGAACAAATCACTCACTGGAAGTTCTTTGAAAGTCGTAGTTATCTAGATAGTTTTTACCGGCGAAACCAAGAAAACACAATTATCGATTCACCTCACTTTGCAATTAATGATTATTAAACAATAAACGATTCTTAACTTTTTCATGATTTCCTGGGCATAGCTAGAGTATTTTGAATATTTCCTGAAAATATGAACTCATTTCAATAATACTTGGCCGAGTTAGAACGATTTAAGTTTTAAAACTTAATTAAATAAGAGAGAAACTTTTTTTCAATATATCGTTTTCATTATTCAAAACAAATGTTTGACAAAAACAAAATTCTGACAGGAAAAAGTTTCATTTCCTTATTCTCTACAATTTTACATTTTCAAAAAATTGATTTTTCCATGTTGAAAATTTTCTTTTTTTGAGACGATCGGACAATACTTTTACGCGTTTTCGGGCGTCGAGCTGGTTATTGCATCAGGCGGCTCAATTACTGTGAGTTATTTGTTTCATTTGCAAATTCCAAAAATTACGTAAATGAATGAAGGACCCCCCACCCTTATTTTAAATAAACATTGAAGTTCCTTTTTAATACTTGAAAAATTTTAAGACCCTATTTTGACACTATTTTAAAAAAAATGTCGACACTATTTAAAATTTTTTTGACTCTATTTACACTATTTTTTGTCTTTAAAGTGAGTCTGAGGCCCGTAACTACGAAATTCTTGAAATTGAAGAATTCCTATTTATATTTTAATATTGTGCGTTAAATTTTTAATTAAAATATGCTCTTTCGGTCTACCATTTGTTAAAGACGTTTCAGAATATGCATGAAATTGCCCTAATTTTTCATTAGGAGGGAAATTTTTCATTTTTTCCTTATTGCATTTGCCCTGAAAGGAAGAATTCTCCCCTAGGTCATAAGAGGGTCACAAGATTATCCAAGAACATGATGTTTGAACGTTTTTCATCGAAGGGGCGATAAAAATTCAAGACCAAGAATAGAATTTTTCTCGAAGAATTCGGAAAGTCCTATATCATTCTGGAAGTAAGTAAAAAATATATATAGTTAAAAGCACCAATTTTGGACCACAAAGAATTTAAAAAAATGGTTGAATTTTCAATAAAATAATGAAATATTTAACAAAATAGTGGAATTTTGAACGAATTTTCAACGTAAGATTCAATATTTTGTAATCCAGGAACACAAGATTTAAATTTTAAATAAAAAAGATGAATTTTCAAAAAAGTTGAATCCACAGCCAAATGAGATTTATTTTCAAAAAAAAAGAAAATTTTTTACCCAGAAAGATAATTTTTCAACAAAATAAATGAATTTTCCACCCGACACAAAATAGTTGAATTTACTACCAAAATAGTTAAATTTTCTACTGAATAGTTCATTTTAACTAAAAAATATAAGTGATCAACCAAAAATGGAATAGTTAAATTTTTAGTTAAAAAAAAATAATTTTCAAAAAAAAAAAACGAATTTTCTACCAGATAAAAGGAACCAAAAAAGAGAAATGTTAAAAGAAGTTGAATCTTCAGCCAAAAAGATGAATTTTCAAAAAATAATAATAATTTTATACCCAAAAAATTTTTACCCAATTAGTTGAATTTTTTATCAAAATAGTTAAATTTTCAACTAAATAGTTCATTTTTACTATAAAATATGTTTTCAACCAAAAATGGAATAGTTGCATTTGTAGTGTAAAAAATTAATTTTTAACCAAAAAAACAAAAAACGAATTTTCTACCAGTTGAATGGAACCAAAAAAAGAAATGTTTAAAAAAGTTGAATCTTCAGCGAAAAAGATTAATTTTAAAAAAAAAATAATAATTTTATACCCAACATTTTTTTACCCAATTAGTTGAATTTTTTATCAAAATAGTTAAATTTCCCCAAATTTTATATCCAACATTTTTTTACCTAATTAGTTGCATTTTTTATCAAAATAGTAGAATTTTCAACCAAAGTGTTGAATTTTCAACTAGAAAAGATAATTTTTCACCAAAAAATCGAGTAGTTACATTTTTAGTTTGAGAAATTATTTTTGAATAAAAAATAAACGAATTTTTTTACCAAGTAAAAGGAACCAAAAAAGAAGAATTAAAAAAAAAGTTGAATCAATAGCCAAAAAGATGAATTTTCAAAAAAGAAGATCAATTTCTACCCCGAAAGACGAATTTTTAACAAAATAGATGAACTTTCCATAAAACAGTTCAATTTTCCACCCTACACAAAATAGTTGAATTCTCTACAAAAATAGTTAAATTTTCAACTCAATAGTTCATTTTTACTATAAAATATAAGTTTTCAATCAAAAAAGAAATTATTACATTTTTAGTTTACAAAATTATCTTTTAATAAAAACTAAACGAATTTTTGCTAGTTAAAATGAACCACGAAAGACCAATTAAAAAAAAAGTTGAATCTACAGCCAAAAAGATGAATTTTCAAAAAAGAAGAATAATTTTCTACCCAGAAAGACGATTTCTTAATGAGAATATTCCACAAAATAGTTGAATTTTCCACCAGACTTTATGAATTAAAAAAAAAAGTTAATTTTTCACCAAATAGTTGATTTTTCAAATAAATCGTTTAATGTTTATCTAATTAGTTGAATTTTCTACCAAAAATACGAATTTTCAATAAAATTGTTGAATCTACAGCCAACAAGATGAATTTTCAAAAAAGAAGATTAATTTTCTACCCAGAAAGACGAATTTTCAACAAAATAAATACATTTTCCAGAAAACAGTTCAATTTTCCACCCGACACAAAATAGTTGCATTTTCTACCAAAATAGTTAAATTTTCAACTAAATAGTTCATTTGCACTAAAAAATATAAGTTTTCAACCAAAAATGGAATAGTTACATTTTGAGTGTAAAAAATTAATTTTTAACGAAAAAAACAACGAATTTTCTACCAGTTAAAAGGAACCAAAAAAGAGAAATGTTAAAAAAAATACTTGAATCTTCAGCCAAAAAGATGAATGTTCAAAAAAGAAGAATAATTTTCTACCCAAAAAGACGACTTTTTTATAAAATAGATGAATTTTCCACAAAACATTTGAATTTTCCACCCGACTTTATGAATTTTTAATAAAAGAGTTAATTTTCTACCAAGTAGTTGATTTTTAAAATAAATCGTTTATTTTTTATCTAATTAGTTGAATTTTCTACCAAAAATATGAATTTTTAAATAAATTGTTGAATCTACAGCAAAGAAGATGAATTTTCAAAGAAGAAGATTAATTTTCTACCCAGAAAGACGAATTTTCAACAAAATAGATGAATTTTCCATAAAACATTTCAATTTTCCACCCGACACAAAATAATTGAATTTTTAATTAAAATAGTTAATTTTCCAACCAAATAGTTGGATTTTCAATTAGAAAAGATAAGTTTTCAACCAAAAAAGGAATATTTACATTTTTAGTTAAAAAAGTTATTTAAAAAAAATAAACGAATTTTTTTACCAGTTACAATTAACCAAAAAGGACGAATTTCAAAAAATAAGTTCAATCTACAGCCAAAAATATGAATTTTCAAAACAGAAGATTAATTTTCTACCCAGAAAGACGAATTTTGAACAAAATAGATAAATTTTCCACAAAAAAGTTCAGTTTGCCACCCGACACAAAATAGTTGAATTTTCTACCAAAATAGTTAAATTTTTAACTAAATAGTTAATTTTAACTAAAAAATATAAGTTTTCAACCAAAAATGGAATATTTGCATTTTGAGTGTAAAAAATTAATTTTTAACGAAAAAAGTGAATTTTCTACCAGTTAGACGGAACCAAAAAAGAGAAATTTGAAAAAAAAAATGTAATTCAAAGCCAAAAAGATGAATTAAAAAAAAAAGATTAATTATCTATCCAAAAAGACAACTTTTTAATGAAATAGATGAATTTTACACAAAACAGTTGAATTATTCACCCGACTTTATGAATTTTCAATAAAAAAGTTAATTTTCTACCAAATAGTTGATTTTTAAAATACATCGTTTAATTTTTATCTAATTAGTTGAGTTTTTTACCAAAAATACGAATTTTTAATAAAATAGTTGAATCTACAAC
>JAABKJ010006581.1:0-21819 GCA_011634705.1 Andricus grossulariae
AAAGTTGAACCCCCCAAATAACAGACCGTAACAAAACACGAACCCCCTACCCACTTTTTAATGTTACGTGATATACAATATTTAAATTTTTTTAAGCGTTTCAAAAAATTGTTATTCACATTCATATTTTCCATGTGTGATGTCACATTCTGCGCATCTCATTATCAGCTATCTATGTCTTAAAGATTCTTCAATGTAAAAAAAAAAATGTCTGATTTTATGGGCAAAAATAGATGCATGTACCGTAAATGCATGCAAATTCGTTCGACGGATACAACTTTTATCGGTGGCTAGACTACCAAGATAAATGCTTTTACGTGGAGCTCTTCTATCCACTTTAGATGTATTGAGATTATTCTCAATATTCATGGGTTTATCGTACGAGACTGAGAAATATTTTCTCAACGATTCAAACCAGCTTGAATGGAATATCACGAAAATTAGATTTATTTCAATCAGAAAGCTGGTTATTTTAAATAGAATTGTTCTGGGAGGAGTAACCTCATTTCTGAAATAAACAGAAGTTACTGTGAGGCTGTTATTAGATCTAAATCAGCCTCTTGTTATTAAGAGAACTTATTCAGTTAGAACATAGAACAGATATTTCAATTTGAGAGAAGTCATATTTCCTTATTATAACAATACAAAATAAAAATTTATACAAATTATATAATTAAAGAAATGCAAGCACAAACATAAACTGTCCGAATACCACGCCCATTAACATAGACGATCAATTTTAATATACAATCAAAAAAGTATACAGTTTTTGGAATTTAGATTTCAAAATATAATGTATAAATCAAAAGTTGCAGATAAAAATTTAAAATCAAATTTACGATCCAACGAAGTTGTCAAATTTGACGCTTTTCCGATAATTAAAAAATTATTTTTATATTTTCTTTTATATCCCCTGGGCTACATGTTTTGATAGATGAACTCGAAAAGGTAAAATCCTTAGCTTTTGGGAGACAATTTTAATTTTTAGAAAAAATTAATATAGAAATTGCTTCGGCAAACATTTTTTATTATTATACAAAAATAAATTTAAAAATCGAAATTCCTCTTGGCAAGACGTCTGGAACTTCAGTCCAATCATACGATCATCATATACATAGATTAATCGAGTGCGGCCTTTTTAAAACAGGGTTTATGATAGCCTAAAAATTATCCGATTTTATTCGAAGCTGGCTCAAACTGAATTTTTTAGAATGTAGATGTACATAAGAAAATAAAATTTGTTATGTCATGCTGATGTTTTTTTGTTATACAAGATTAAAAATGAGAAAATTATATTTTTTAACCATACTAGAATCTTTTCTTTTAGATCGATTGTAGAGGATCAAATTATTATTGAAGCTTTTGATAAATCATTGTAGATTAAGAAATGAAATTTGCAAGGTAAAGTCTCGTTTTTTTGTCATTATTGGTTAAAAATATTTAAAATGAGGGAAAAAACTTACTGTGTCTTAGTTTTTTTTTTTGTTATCAATAGATACAAAATTAGGCAAGTAGGGATCAAATTATTGAAGCGTTTGGTAAGTCGATGTAGATTAAAAAATGAAGTTTGTTAGGATAAAGTCTCGTTTTTTGATTAGTGGTTCAAAATATTAAAAATAAGGAAATTTTGTTTTCAGACCACTATGCTAGAAACTTTACTTTTAGTCTGATATTTTTTAAGGATAGTTGAAATTGAACATCTTGAAATGTAGATCTGCATTACAAAATAAAATTTGCTGTATCATATTACTGTTTTTTTAAATTGTTAGTGCATAAAGAATAAGAAAAATGGGAATTTTTTTTTAACCCACCAGGCTATGTTATTCTGATTTTTGTTGTTGTCAAAGATTGAAGGATAAGAAAAATAGGGAAATTTAGTTTTTTTTAGACAACTATACTGGAATCTTTTATTTTAGATCGAATGTCTTTGAAGATGGTTCAAATTAAAGTTTTTGACATTTAGATGAGCATAAAAAAAAAGAAAATTTCTATGTTATAAAGTTTTTTTTGTTATCCTCGATTGAAAAATAAGAAAAATTATGAGATTTTATTTTAAGACGACTATGCTGGAAGCTTTTCTGCTGGAATTGAAAAATAAAATTCACTATGTCATACTGATGCTTTTTGTTATCAAATGTTAAGTAATAAAAAAAATGAGAAAATTTCTTTTTTTTAGACCACTATCCTGGATTCTTTTCTATTAGATCGATTTTCCTAAAAGATGGCTTAAATTGAAGATCTTGACATAAAATTTTCTATGTTAATCTGATGTTTCTTTGTTGTTACAGATTGAAGAATAAGAAAAATGTGAAAATTTCGTTATTAGACGACTATGGTCGAAGCTTTTCTATTATTTATTTTTCGGGAATCGCTTAAAATGAAGGTCTTGACATCTAGATGATTGTAAAAAATAGAAAAATTAGAAAATTTTGTTTTTTCAAATCATTATGCTGGAATCTTTTATTTTAGTTAGATTTCTTTTGAAAATGTTTCAAATTGAAGTCTTAGCATGTAGATGTGCCTAAAAATAGAATTTGCGATATCACAATTACGTTTTTTTTCGTTAGCACAGTTTGAAAAATGAAGATTTCGTTTTTTGGACCGCTATGCTGGAAAATTTACTTTTAGCCCAATATTTTTCAGGGATGGTTCAAACTGGACGTTTTAAAATGTGGATATGCATTACCAAATAAAATTCGCTTTATCACAGTATTGTTTTTTTTGTTATCAATACAATTTTTCATGTTATAGTGTAGCTTTTTGTTATCAGAGGTTTAAAAATAAGAAAAATGAAAAACTTCGTTTCTTAGATCACCATATGCTGGAAGCTTCTCCATTAGTCCGATTTTTGGGGGTGATGGTTCAAACTGAAGGTCCTGACATTTAGAACTGAATGAAAAAATAAACTTTTCTATTTGAAAATGATGTCTTTTTTTGTTATCACAGATTGAAAAATGAAATTTCATTTTTTACACAACTATGCTGGGATCTTTCCTTTTACTTCAATTGTCTTCGAAGATAGCGAAAATTGAAAGTTTTGGCAAGTATATGTGTATTAAAAAATAAAAATTTACATTTTTAACATGTTGTTTTTGAATATCAGGATCTTTTCTGCAGCAAAAAATATAATTTTGAAGTGAAAGTACATCTGCAAAACGACTTTCGGTACTTTAACGTGAAAAAAAATGTGGGTGGAAAAAATGGGAAGAGATAATTCGAGCACATACGGTGCAGGTTTATGGCCTTCTTTGGAGTAAAGTTAAACAAGAAGGTCGGTAGTTAAGAGAAGATTAAGTGCCCAGTAGAAAAAAAGTGCGGGAAGGTAATTCAAAGATACCGACCGAGAAGAGGGACAAGATAGAATGATGAAAATGAGGTGGTTGTACGAGTTATGGCTATGCTTTCCATAGGTGTTGACTACATACGTTCTCCAGGCACGATACGAATTCCGTTGGTAGAAATTATTGCAATAATTGAGTTTGAATTCGATCCTTGTTGATAAAGCACCTTGAAAGATTGAAAACACGTTTTTTAAACCCGGTGACCTATTTAAAAATAGCATTGACTTTGAAAGGTGATAACCAGATCCAGAATAAAGATAGAAATATTTTAAAAATTTAGTTCGAAAGCTTATTAAATTCTGCGTTAAATGAGCCTTGGCTGGAGTAATTTAGCCTTGTGGGTAATAAATTATCAATTGAGAAAGACAAAAATAAAATTCCGATTTTTAAGGAATTTTGTACTTAACTTCAATTCTTGTCAGGAGCTCATAAAATAAATTTATGATTTGATGTTTTATAAAAGTGTGGTTTGGCATTTTGCCTTTCGTTTGAGAAATGAAACATTGAAAAATCTTCACGAGGTCAATATATAATAATTTTTGGTGTGCTAGTTCCTGCTAAGAGTTGAAGCACAAAATTCCTTAAAAATTGGAATTTTTTTTGTCTTACGCACGTGATAAATTAATACCCATATAGCCAAATTACTTTAAATAAAGCTTATTTAACGCAGAATTTAATAAGCTTTCTTAAAAATTCAAAAAAATATTTTAATCTTTATTCCGGACGGAGCTATCACTTTTTAAATTTAAAGCTTATTTTTAATAGGTCACCCGGTTGGTGGTCCGATCTGAGATTTTAAGGTATTTCAAGGAATTTTACAAGATATATAGGCATATGGACGGTTTTTCTAAGAAAACCTCAATAAATAAGCTTTATTTTATTTATATTGAAAAGATTTCGAAATTTCAGATGTGTCGAAAAAGAATCTAGAAACTTTTAAAGAATTTTTTTATTTCACAGGATTTTATCAAAAAGTAAAAAAAAATCGAGTCAGTTTAATATCAGGACTTTTAAAAGTTTGTAGAAATTTCAAAATATTTTTATTCTCTTTGAAACTTCTAAAATTCCTAAATATCTATTAAAATGATTCAAATTTTTTCTTAAAATTTTGAAGGATTCTGAAAAATTAAAAAAATTGCCATAAAACCTTTCAGATTCTTTTTGAACAATTTTGGAAATCCTTTGAAATGTTTAGCTATCTTTTTGAATATCCTCTAAAAATTAGTTTTTCCAAATGAAAAATTATAAAAAATTTTCCCAAAAATATTAAGGACATTTGTTTATTCTCTTAAAACCTTTCTAAATTCTTCAAAGGCTTCTTTTCTTCGAAATCTTCAAAAATCGACATTAAAACAAAATTCGAAATCTTTGCAAGTCGTAAATTATTTTTGAATCTTGCAGAATGAAAAATTTTGCTTTAAAATTTTCGACAATCTTTTGCGAAATTTGAGGAAATAATTTAAAATGTTTTGAAATCTTTTTCAATTCTCTCTCAAAGTTCATTATTTGAAATAAAAAAATCATTTGAAATTTTACAATGAGAATTCTTAAGAATTTTTTATTTAATTCTCTAGAAACCTTTTAAAATGTTTAAAAACCTTCTTTTTTTAAAACTTCAGTAAGCCAAATTTTGTTTAAAATTTATTGAAATCTTGTCAAGATTTAAATTATTTCTGAATTTTCTCAAACCTTCTAAAATTTATAAATTTCTTCAGAAATAATTTAGTCATTTTTTAAACAAATGATTATTATTTATAATAATATTCTCAGAATAATGCTAGAAAGTTGCAGTTTTTTCTAAAATATTTAGCTTTTTGTCAACTTTTCATTTAGCGTGAGGTTTTAATCAACTCAAGTTAACAAATATAATTGCTTAAAAAATTTATTATGAATAAATAATACTCTCCCTGAATAATGCTACAAATTTGCGTTTTTTTCCTGGAATATTCAGCTTCTTGCCAACTTTTCACTCAAAATGAGGTAATAATTAATTCAAGATAACAAAAATGATTGTTTAAATAATTAAAATAATTGTTTAAATAATATTATCTTTGAATAATGCTAGAAAATTGTAATTTTTTTCTAAAATATTCAGCTTTTTGTCCACTTTTCGCATAGAGCGAGAAAAAATTTAATGCAATTTAACAAAAATAATTGTTGAAACAAATTATTACGGTTCATAACTATCTTCTCTAATAGTAATGTTAGATAGTTGAGGATTTTTTTGAAATTTTTCACTTGTTGTCAACCTTTCACTTAGAGTGAAGTAATAAATAATTTAGGTTAACAACAATAATTTTTCAGACAATTTATTGTTATTTTAAATAATATTATATTTGAATAATGATAAAAAGTTGCGGTTTTTCTCAAATATTCAAATTTTGAACTAAAAATTGAAGAAAAAAAACTTTTCACTCAGAGCGAGGTAAAAATGATTAAAATTTAACGAACATAATTGTTTAACCAAATCATTATTGTGTATAACTATCTTCTATATTCAATGCTAGATAGTTGCGGCTTTTTCTTAAATTTTCCACATTTTGTTAATTTTTCAATTAGAGTGAGGATCAATTCAAGTTAACGAGCTTTTTAGGTTTGAAAATATAATAAATAAACAGTAGACCTAATCTTTTTTTAAACAATCTCGTTCTTTTTTGTGAATATGTTTTCTCAAATAAAACAGATATTTGAAATATACTTCAAATTTTCTATACGTATCATATTAAATAAAAATTTTCCTTCAAGTGGTTACTGAGAGCCTTTTTCTTTATGTTGATATTAATATTTATTATGTATTATTTATTTCTAACTAAAAAGTCAAAGAAATAAAATAATAAAATGTTTAAACAATCATTTTTGTTAAATTTTATTTGATTGCTACAGTCCGAGTGGAAAGTAAGCAAAAAGTTGAAAATTTCAGAGAAAATCACAACATTCTCACAGTATTCAAAGAGAGTATCATTAAAAATTATTATAAATTGTTCAAAAAATTACTTTTGGTAACTTGAATTAATTATTACCTCACTCTAATTGAAAAGTGGACCAAAGTGAAAAATTGTAGAAAAACTGCAATTTTCTAGCACTATTATAAAAGAATATTATTATAAATAATGATAAATTGTTTAAAAATTTTTGTTGTTGAATTTAATTCATTATTGATTTGATCTAACTGAAAAATTGAACAAAGTAGAAAAATTCGAAACAAGCAGCGACTTTTTTACTCTATTATAAAAGAAAATGGCTAAAAACAATAATAAATTGTTTAAAAAATGTATGTAAAACATGCAATTATGAGTAGAAAGTAGTACTTTATATATTATAAACAACTTGTATTGAAGAAGCCGCAAAAAAAATAATAATTAACACCCAAAACTCGCAAAACCCAATTTTTTACTTATGGCTTTTTTTTGGGACCCTATAAATCAGGTTAATGGGGTTGATATTCAAAAAATAATTTTCGATTCGTATTCTACGGCTAATTGTGAAGAGAATTGTTGAGATTCAACTTGATTCACCTAATATTGACGATTCTGAATAAAATTGACAAAAACGTCTTTTTTTCTTATGGGAAATACGTGTTAAACATGGGGCTTGCAGAACCTCCAAATATATTTAAAAAAATGAGTAGATTATTTTTGTTGTTGATTTGAACAAAGGGAATATGCATGAAAATTCGAAAAAAAATTTTTGGACCACCCTCGGCCTACACTGATTTTCCTACAATATTTGTTCGTGAGGTACCAGAATGTCAATCTTCTTTAGCAATTTAGTGTTAGTATGAGTATTCCAATATAAACTTTTTGTTTTTGTTTCAAGTAGGTACACTTAAAAGTTTTTTAAAAAATATTTGCTGTAGTGTACGTGAATGCTATGGGTACCAAATTGGATGTGTTTTTGATTTATGCAAGTGAGACCTATAATAATGACATACCGGATAACCTTGGTCCCGTTACGGAAGACAGCCATGGAGACGATGGTGCCCTGCTCGTTTGCAGTGAGAGAGAGCTCACGGAATTCGGCTTGTTCGACTCGAATTTCATAGTCGCCGTGAAGTCTTCGTCCCCGGAAGTATTTACTCCAGTCGGTGTTTTGATCATCGATCACGAGCAGAGTCAGAGAACGATCCTTGCCGAAGGAAGGTCCTCGAGTGGCGCCAGATACCGCGGCTCCCAAAATGGATGCTCCCTTTCAAAACAAATTCAAAATTCATTAAAAAAGTTCATTATATTCTTCAAATCCCCTTCCTCCTATCAACCCCCCTCTTCCCCCTCTTTCTCCTATACTCTTCTATCCTATCATGTCCTCTCCGATCCGATACTATCTTATTATGTTACGTCCCCCTCTCAAAACCCTTCCGCTTCAATCACCTCATCTACTTCCCCTCCCTTCCCTTCACTCCCCCACCGAAGGATGCATTTGGTTAGAAAGATTAAGCTTCAAAAGGATTTTGGTTATTGCTTTTGCAGGAGAGATGGAAAATGGTTCACATAGATACGAAAATAGTGATTAAAGAAAGCTGAATTTTATATGGACACAAGGACAGAAAAGGATAGACCTGGATAAAGAGGAAATAGGTTTAGATAGAAATACTGAGATTCAAAAGAATATGGCTAATGTATGTAGCAGAAAATATAGGAAATGATTTACTTGGATAGGAAAATAGAGATTGAAAAATATGAACACAATTTCAGATAACAGAAGGATAGAAAGGGATAAATGTGGACAAGGGGAGGTTACATTTGGGTGGAAAGACTGGGTTTCAAAAAAATTTTGGTTATTGCGTTTGCAGGAGAGATAGAAAAGGTTAAACTTGGATAAGGAAGGACTAGATTTAGAAAGAAATACTGAGATTCAAAAGGATAGGTGTAATTTATATAGTAGAAGAGATAGAATATGATTCACTTGGATGGGAAAATAGGGATTGAGAAAGATGGACACAATTTGAGACTAAAAAAGGTATAAAAGACTTGGACAAGAGTAGGACACATTTGGTCTTAGAATTACCACTCTATTTTCTCCCATTCTTGTAATACTTTGTCAGACAAGTATTTTTCTTCATTCATGGTTTCCTTGATATCTCTATAGTATTCACAATGAATAGACCTATCGATCTTGTTCCAACTTTTTTGTATTTCCTGTTCTATTCTGATTTTTACCATCTCTTGAAATCTGGATCCTAGATCATCTTCCTTTTCTTCCATACTCAGCAGTTTTAAAATATCCGGACTCCCTAAGTCTTTGAATGCTTTCTATAATTCTTTACCCCATTGTGCAAAGTTGTTGTTTCTTAGTACTCTCTTGCTTGCTACTCTTTCCAGAGATAAAGAGCACGTTTTCATCCTGCCTGTTTCCATCCTCCATATGTAGTCTGGCCCATTTCTGCTTAGTCCTAACGCCATTTTTAAGAAACAACCTTGCACCTTTTCTATGCCTTCTTTCTCAGACCAGCCCCACACTTTTGTCCCATACATGATTACTGAGCTGATAAGTGAATCAAATAAGTGTATCTTTCCTCTCAGATTTCCTACTTTTGCTCTTTTCATCAAACCCCAGACTTGATTTATAACTTTTTGAACCTTTCTTGCTTGTTTTCTTAGATGTTCCGTTGACGTATTTCCTGTAGTGGAACAATAGCCTAAATATTGGAATTCCTTCACTATTTTTATTCGTTCTCCTCCAAAGTAAAATTTATCTTCTTTTGATATTGTCCATGCTTTTCTGAAGATCATGATCATGTTTCCTGCTACTATTACTACGTCATCTGCTTATTTCAAACAGTATATTTTTGTCTTTCCTATCACCGCTGCTACCATTTTTCGTCTTTCCCAATCGTCTTCTAAGTCATTTACGTATATGTTGAATAACACCGGACTCAATGGACATCCTTGTCTGACTCCTTTCTTAGCCCAGAAACTTCTGTTGGATTCTCTCGTTGTCTTTATCGTGTTTTTGGTGCTACCGTACATCGTTTTTATCATTTGCAGCATTATTCTAGTGATTCCAACCTTTCTAGTTTCTGCATCAATAATGTCCTGTCAACTTTATTGAAGGCTGCCCTAAAGTCTATGAAGAACGTGTAGAATTTTCCTTTTTCCTGCTTTAGTTTGTTCTCGATCAGTGGGTTCAGAACAAATATATGTTCCCTCGTCGAATACCCTGGTCGGAAGCCTGCCTGACTCTCTCCTAATATTTTATTTTTCTCCAGCACGTACTGAGTCTTTTTGCCATAATCCCTGCTAGCGTCTTGCACGTAGTGTTCAGTAGCGTTATTCCTCTATAGTTTTTCGCGTTGTTCTCATCTCCTTCCTTGTGGATTGGATAGATCTGTCCTGTCTACCACCCTTCTCCTATTTCTTCTTCAGTCCATAATTGGTTGATAATCCCTGTCAACTCTTCTATTAGTCCTTGGGGTAGTGCTTCAAGGAATTAATTTATGATCCCATCTTCTCCTGGCGCCTTTCCCTTCTCCAGTTTCCGGATCTGTTCTTCTACCTCTTCTTTCGAAATATCTTCATTCAATTCACCTAATTTATCTTCTTCTCCTCTCTTTTTCTCCTTCGTTTTATCCAACTCTGGCTCTTCTTCTATTCCTTTCGGCATTTCCTTCGTTTCATCTAATTTCGGTTCTTCATCTGTCCCTTCCAATAACTCCTTGCAATGTTCAATCCAGTGTCCTTCATTTATGCTGATATTCAAACGTCCCCTTTTTCTTGCTCTGTAGGGTCTCCCTGCTGTCCAGAATTTTCCTAAGTTCTGGCTCTTCTCCACTTTCCCCACTTCCTTTCTTCTTCCTTCTTCTTGTTTCTTCATCCCAGATTTTTTTGCCGCTTCATTGCTTATTCTCTTGATATTGCCGAGTCTTTCTTGTATTGTATTTGGTTTTCCTTTCAATTCTTCCCAGTTTTTGAGTTGTGCTTATCTGAACTCTTCGTTTTTATCTTCTCTTCATTTCCAGCGTTCATCCAGAACAGCATCCTCCTGCTGCCCCTGTAAATTCAGTTTTATCGTTGCAATTAGAGGCATATGTTCCGATTCTTCTCTTTCGTCTATCTGTATTTCTTCAATTGGGTCTTCTTCATCCTTCACGATAAGATAATCTAGGACCGACGCACTGTTTGTTCGAATGCGCGTTAATTTTCCTTTTTCATATCCCTTCAATCTTCTATTCATGACCTCCAAATCATAGTCTTCACACCATTTCAGTAGATTTGCTCCTTCTTTATTTAGTACTGCATCTTACGTGTGTCTTTCCCAATCCTCTTCTCATTCTGTATCTGATGTCGCTGATTCTTTACCAATTCTCGCATTAAAATCTCCTAAAATTGTAAGAGGGTGTCCTTGGTATGTAGATTGTTCCAGAAGTTCTTCTATTTCTTGTCTGATTCTCTTCATCCCGACATTGTTGTAAACGGATACAACTTCTCCTAATTCTCCACCTATTTCGTAATTAATTTTCTCTCCGTATTTCCATTCTGAAAACTTGTATTTCGCGCTCTTCAGCTTCCTGCAACCTATGAGCTGTCCGCCCATGGCCCTTCCTTTTTTTCCTTCCTAATAGCTGGTTTCATGAACCATTCAAAATCATTTTTTAATCTCTTTCTGATTCTCTCTTCTTGTTCCTTCTCTATCCAGGTCTCCGACAATATTATTATATTAAACTGGTCAATGTATTTCTAAGTGTCTCTACTTTTTTCCAATCCAGCAATATTCCACAATAGTATTCTAAATTTTGTCTGTTTCATAAAAAAGATTTTTCTGTCAATTTACCTTCTTCTTCATTCCAGTGGATCCATTTTGATTGATCTTGATTTTTCTATATCCTACCTTCACTTATTTTCCGTTTCCTCTCACTCTCTCCTAGCCACTTCTCTTATTTTCCTTTGTACCTCTCTTTCTGTTTTCATCAGATCGTCGTCGACGGAGATGTTCGTTCCTTTAGGATCAGATTTTCTTCCCAATATCTCACTTTTCATTTCCCACGTTCCTAGCTTGATCAATAATACCTTGTTATTCTCTTCCCTTCCAATTTCGTACGCCTCTTTGATTCTTCCCTCTACTTTGATGGATACGAAAACAGGGATTGAAAAATAAAGCTGGATTTCATATTGACACAAGAATGGAAAAGGATGTACGTGAATAATGGGAAAATATATTTAGATGGAAATACTGAGACTCAAAAGGGTAAGTTTAATTTATATAGCAGAAAAGATACAAAACGATTCTTTTGGACAGGAAAATAGGGATTGAAAAAGATGGGCACAATTTCAGAATTACAAAAGGACAGAAAGGGATAGACTTGAATAAGCAGAGCATAAATTTGGTTAGATAGACTGGCATTCAAAAGGATACAAGTGACTTTTATTGCAGAAGAAATAGAAAAGTATTCATTTGGGTAGTTTTGACCTTTGTTTAGTATATTTGAAAAAGTATTTGAAAGAATTCCAATATTATCTACGAATTTCAAGAGATTTTCAGAAGATTTCTTAGGTTGCACCAGCTACCTGTGTACTGTACCCCCACTACGCGGGAGCGTGGTAGGGGTCGGCGGCAGCAGTTCAGCTGCGCGAGGGGAAGTCACATAGTGGGGGAAGAATACACAGGTAGGTGGTGCCAAATTGCCCTCTTCCCCAGGGGGTGTTCAAAAGTGACTTATTTGATAACTACCTGATAAAGAGCTTAATAAAAATAAATAAAAACTGTATTACCTGATCACGTGCAGCTCCGGTGAGACTTTGAACCCTCTGGAGAAGGCTTTCCCTGGTTTTGGCGGGAGAGGATGGCGCACTGGTGGTTTTGGACCCTGGCCTGAGATTAAGGCTGAGATCTCCGCCTGTTTGGCCAGTTAGGGGTGGTGCACCTGGTACCGGTGGTTGATGAGGTGGTGGCTGTGGTCCCGGTTGAGACTGCAGAGGCCGCTCAGGTGCACCCTGGTAGGCTTGGGAGGAATCTTGTCGGCCCAGGGGGGCCATCCCAGGGTCTCCGTTTGGTTCATCGTCAAGTTCCGAGCTCAGGTCCCCTGACGAGAACCTAGAAGACAAGCTATGGTGGTCTCCGTGATAGACAAACTCGGCATTGTTCCTACGATTAACGCTCATTTTTTCTTTTTTTTTGGCTTTCAGCAGCAAATGCGTGCGAATCCATTGAGATAATCCATGAGATGACCATGTATGAACAATGCCGACATGCCTCGTGATAATGCACATTCATCCGGATGCAAGGTGCTGTTGTTTTTTATGTAAGTGCTTTCTTTTCCTGTTTTTGTTTCTTACTTTTTTGTTTTTTAATGAAAGAATCAACTAAAGAAATGTAAGAAGTGAGTAGAAAAATGTTTAGATGGCAAGAGAAGACTTATTTGCAGTTTGGTACCCATCGTGGTAACCAGGGTTGCTACCTAACTGGGGAACTGGGAACATTCTGATTTGCAACAGGGGATTTGTAAAATAACTGATAATTTTGAGCTTGTTCAAGGAATTTTCAAAAAGAATTTCGAAAAGAACTATACTTCTGAGATAGAACAGGAAATTTTTCAAAAGAATTCCAAATTTGACTTGGAACAGGGAATTTTTGAGAAGAATTATGATTATGATTAGGAACAGGGAATTTTTGAAAATAGTGATAATTTTGAGTTTTCGATTCAGGGAATTATGATTCTGCCTTGGAGCAGTGCATTTTTCAAAAGAATTACAATTTTTATTCGGCTTAGGTAATTTTTCAAAAGAATTATAAGTCTAATTTGAAACAGGGAATTTGTGAAAAAGAATGATAATTTTGAGTTGGTTCAGTTAGTTTGCAAAAAGAATTATAATTCTAATTTGAAAAAGGGAATTTGTGAAAAGAATGATAATTTTGAGTTGGTTGAAATAATTTTCAAAAAGAATATAATTCTAATTTTGATCAGGGAATTTTGGAAAAGAATGATAATTCTGATTTGGAACAGAGATTTTTTGAAAAGAATGATAATTTTGAGTTGGTTTGGGTAATTTTCAAAGAGAATTATAATTTTGAATCGGAACAGGGATTTGTTTGAAAGAATGATAATTCTGAGTTGGCTCAGGTAATTTTCAAAACGAATTATAATTCTGATTTGGAACAGGGAATTTATGAAAAGAATAATAATTTTGAGTTGGGTCCAAGAATTGTCCAATATAGTAGAAATTCTGACTTGAAAGAAAAAATGTTTGAGAAGAATTATAATATTGATTTAGAACAGGGAATTTATGAAAAGAATGATAGTTTTGAGTTGGTTCAGATAATTTTAAAAAAGTATTATAATTTTGATTTTAAACAGAAATCTTTTTAAAGAAATGATAGTTTTGAGTTGGTTTAGGTAATTTTCCAAAAGAATTATAATTCTTATTTGAAAGAGGGAATTTTATAAAGAAATGATAGTTTTGAGTTGGTTTAGGTAATCTTCCAACAGTATTCTAATTCTAATTTAGAACAGGGAAATTGTGAAATGAATGATAATTTTGAGTTAGTTTAGGTAATTTTCAAAAAGAATTATAATTCTTATTTGAAAGAGGGAATTTTTTAAAAGAATGACAGTTTTTTAGTTGGTTCAAGCAATTTAAAAAAAAAATTTAATTCTAATTTAGTACAGGGACATTCTGGAAAGAATGATAATTTTGAGTTGGCTTAGGCAATTTTCTAAAAGAATTGTAATTGTGATTTGAAACATGGAATTTTTTTAAAAGAATGTTAGTTTTGAGTTGGTTTAGGTAATTTTCCAAAAGAATTATGATTTTTATTAGAAAGAGGTAACTTTTGAAAAGAATGATAATTTTAAGTTGGCTCAGGTAATTTTCAACAATAATTATAATACTGATTTGAAACAGGGAAATTTGTGAAAAGAATGATAATTTTGAGTTGGGTCGAAGAATTGTCCAAAATAACTGCAATTCCTACTTGAAAGAGAAATTTTTCAAGAAGAATTATAATATTAATTTGGAACGGGGAATTTATTAAAAGAGTGATAACTTTTAGTTGGTTCAGGTAATTTTCAAAAAGAATCATAATTCTGATTTGAAACAGGAAATTTTCTAAAGAAATGATAGTTTTGAGTTGGTTCAGGTAATTTTTCAACAGAATTCTAATTCTAATTTGGAACAAAGTATTTGTGAAATGAATGATAATTTTGAGCTGGTTTAGGCAATTTCCCAAAAGAATTATAATTCTGATTTGAAACAGGGAACTTTTTAAAAGAATAATAGTTGTGAGTTGGTTTAAGCATTTTTTTCAAAAGAATTATAATTCTGATTTGAAACAGGGAATTTTTTAAAAGAATGATAGTTTTGAGTTAGTTTAGGCAATTTTCCAAAACAATTATAATTCTTATTTGAAAGAGGCAACTTTTGAAAAGAATTATAATTTTGAGTTGGTTCAGGTAATTTTCAACAAGCATTATAATTTTGCATTAGAACAGGGAATTTGTTAAAAGAATGATAATTCTGAGTTGTCTCAGGTAATTTTCAAAACGAATTATAATTCTGGTTTTGAACAGGGAATTTGTGAAAAGAATGATAATTTTGAGTTGGTTCAAATGATTTTCCAAAGAAATATAATTCTAATTTGGAGGAGAGAATTTTTGAAAAGAATGATAATTGTGAGTTAGTTCAGGTAATTTTCAAAAATAAATATAATTTTGGTTTGGAACGGGAAATTTGAATATAGAATGAGAATTTTGTATTGGGTCAAGGAATTTCCCAAATTGGTACTAATTCTGACTTGAAAGAGAAAATTTTCGAGAAAAATTATAATTTTAATTTGGAACAGCGAATTTAGGAAAAGAATGATCATTTTGAGTCAGGTAAGGGAATTTTTAGAAGCGGTTATAATATTCTGACTTAAAAGAAGAAATGTTCAAAAAGAATTAAAATTCTACCTTGGAGCAGTGAATTTTCCAAAAGAATAATAATTTTGAGTTGGTTTAAGTAATTTTCCAACAGAATTATAATTCTTATTTGAAAGAGGGAACTTTTGAAAAGAATGATAATTTTTAGTTGGTTCAGGTAATTTGCAAAAAGAACTATAATTCTCATTTGAAAAAGGGCATTTGTGAAGAAAATGATAATTTTTAGTTGGTTTAGGTAATTTTCCAAAAGAATTATAATTCTGATTTGAAAAGGGAATTTTTCAAAAGAATGATAGTTTTGGGTTGGTTTAGGCAATTTTCCAAAAATTATAATTTCTTATTTGAAAGAGGGAATTTTTGAAAAGAATGATAATTTTTAGTTGGTTCAGGTAATTAGCAAAAAGAACTATAATTCTCATTTGAAAAAGGGCATTTGTAAAAAAATGATAATTTTGAGTTGGTTCAGGCAATTTTCCAAAACAATTATAATTCTTATTTGAAAGAAGCAACTTTTGAAAAGAACGATAATTCTAATTTGGTTCAGGTAATTTGCAAAAAGAACTATAATTCTCATTTGAAAAAGGAAATTTGTGAAAAAAATGATAATTTTTAGTTGCTTTAGGCAATTTTCCGAAATAATTATAACTCTGATTTGAAACAGGGGATTTTTCAACAGAATTATAGTTTTGGGTTGGTTTAGGCAATTTTCCATAAGAATTATAATTTTTATTTGAAACAGGCAACTTTTGGGAAGAATTATAATTTTTAGTTGGTTTAGTTAATTTTTAAGAAGAATCATAATTCTGATTTGAAAGAGGAAATTTTTGAAAAGAATGATAGTTTTGAGTTGGTTCAGGTAATTTTCCGAAAGAATTCTAATTTTTATTCAGAAAAGAGAATTTGTGAGAAGAATGATAATTTTGAGTTGGTTTAGGCAATTTTCCAAAAGAATCGTAATTCTGATTTGAAACAGGAAATTTTTTAAAAGAATGATAGTTTTGGGTTGGTTTAGACAATTTTCCATAAGAATTATAATTCTTATTTGAAAGAGGGAACTTTTGAAAAGAATGATAATTTTGAGTTGGTTCAGGTAATTTTTCAAAAATAATTATAATTCTGATTCGAAACAGGGAATTTGTGAAAAGAATTATAATTTTGAGTTGGTTGAAATAATTTTCAAAAAGAATATATTTCTTATTTGAAAGAGTCAACTTTTGAAAAGAATGATAATTTTGAGTTGGTTTAGGTAATTTTCAAGAAGAATCATAATTCTGATTTGAAACAGAAATTTTTTGAAAAGAATGATAGTTTTGAGTTGATTAAGGTAATTTTCCAAAAGAATTCTTATTTAGAAAAGGGAATTTGTGAAAAATGATAATTTTGAATTGGTTTAGGTAATTTTCCAAAAGAACTATAATTCTTATTTAAAAGAGGCAACCTTTGAAAAGAATGCAAATTTTGAGTTGGTTCAGGTAATTTTCAAGAAGAATCATAATTCTGACTTGAAACAGGAAATTTTTGAAAAGAATGATAGTTTTTAGTTGGTTTAGGTAATTTTCCAAAAGAAATTCTTCTTTGAAAGAGGCAACATTTGAAAAGGATGATAATTTTGAGTTGGTTTAGGTAATTTTCAAAAATAATTATAATTTGGATTTGAAACAGGGAATTTTTCAACAGAATGAATAAAAACCTGTGTATTTTTTATATTTACAGGTATTTAAAAATATCCTTATTAAATTAGACTAATTGCAATTAAAATATTGTTCCTTAATCTCTTATCTTGTTATGGGTATAAACTAATAAATACAGGAAAATTTATTGTGTAGCTTTTTTACTATAGGAAAACGATCATAAATTCTTAATGCTTCGAAATAACTATATAATAATTTGCAAAAAATACAAACTTCAAATAGCTTTCTACTTTAATCGGAAAACTAATTTACACTTGGGTACAACTTCAAAAGGTTCAAATTACAAATTTTTAAATAAAAAATCATTCCAAATTTGAAATTTTTATAATATTACGCTACAAATGACGAATTCTATTTGAAATAATAAAAAATTTCAAGAAAAGTCTACGTTATGGTGTCAAAATGATTTAGTATTTGGATATATCATTCAAGAGTCAAAAGAAAGGTAAACTTATTGACCAAAAAATTTGATTTTGATTTTGTACAGTAATTTTAAGATTCCATGAAAATTCTCAAAAATGGACAGAAATGTTTTTCAAAATGTAGTATTTTCAGAACCAACATAATTATTTTGGATTTTTCTTTTTCATTCGACGTAGAAACTCTTGTTCATTCGATTGATACAAAAATAATACAAAATAAAAAAAAAATTACAAAATGATGATAGTTTTTTCTAAAATTCTTGAAAATGGATTTTCTCAAAAAACTTACTTTCTTAATTTTTTTTTCTTAGAAATAGATGCTAATATATACTACATATTTTTTGAGTTTTGTTTCTAGTAAACCAATACTTCATATTGAAAAAAAATGTTTGAGAAAAATAAAAATTTATGATTTTTTTCAAAATCACTAGCCGAAAGGGGATTAAAAAAAAAAGAAAGAAAGATGTGAAAATAAAAAATGTACATTTTTGAAATTTTCTCCCTTTATTTCTACTCTAGAATGATATATCCAAACATAAATTTTTTTGGGTGAGGGGGGGGGGGGATCAGAACCTATTCTTACGTAAGATACTTTTTAATTCTTTGAATCACTGAAAAGAAATTTTCAATTTTTATTCAATATAAATATAAATAATTTTTTTAAACAGCAGTTTGTCAGCTATTATTATCTAAACAAAATTACCAGTTTTCTAACCAAGTATTTTAAAAGTATTAAAAATGAACTTCAATATTTATTTAAACCGTTTTTTGAGAATTGAACATTTAAATTGAAAGCTATTTTTTTTAGTTAAAAAGTCTACTTTTAAATTTCAGTTTAAAAATTCAAGTTTTTTTTTTGTTAAAAATGGAATTACTTGGTTCAAAATTGGTCGTGACCGAAAAAAAATGTCCTGAAAATTCAAATATTTTGTAGAAGATTCGTACTATCGGTTTGAAAATTAATCTTTTTTTGTAGAAATTTCATCTTTAGTTGAAAATACAACTGGGCGATTAAAAATGGCCTTTTTTTGTTGAAAATTCATATTTGCAGGTTGAAAATTTATCTTTTTTAGTTAAAAATTTGACTAATTGGTTGAACATGCATGTAATTTGTTAAAAATTCGTATTTATTGATAGAAAAATAATTCTCTTAGTTGAAAATTTAACTATTTGTTCGAAAATTTAAATATTATGTTCAAAATTTGTTTAAAATAAAATCTTTTTGGTTGAAATATCATATATTACATTGTTCCTTAAAATTAATCTTTTTAGGTCTAAAATTTAACTCTTTGGTTGAAAGTAGAACTTTCTCCTTCACAATTAATTTTTTTGATGAAGATTCATAATTTTAGTGAGAAATTTATCTCTTTGATTGAAAATTTAAATACGTTGATAATTTTGTTTGTTGATTTTAATGTTTTTAAATAAGAATTCAATTACTTGGTTGAATATTCAACTTTTTGGTTGAAAATTCAACCTTTTTGTAGAAAATTCCTCTGTTTGTTTTGAAAATTCAACTGTTTCATTTCAACGGTTTTTTATTTAAAATGGAAATCTTTTCTTGGCTGGGCCTCTCTAGATGATTTGAATTGGAATTGTTGACATATATACTAGATGGAAATTTCGACGCCTCTATTCGATACCGCTCCACGTCGCATTTAGGCGGTATACTGCGTCACGCCCAGTGTAGGCGGTGTACTGTGCCACTTTCAATTCTACCTGTATACCGCTCCACGTACAGTTTAAGCGGTATATTGCTTCACATGCAGTTTAGGCGGTGTACACCTCCACGTCGCATTTAGGCGGTGTACAACACTCCGTCGCGTTTGCTCGCTGTGCAGCTTCAAGTCCTGTGTATAAACATACGACCTGGAGCTATACAGCGATCAAACGTGACGGACAGATGTACACCGCCTAACCGCGAAGTGGAGCGGTATGAAATGGAGACGTCATTTTATGGGTCTAATTTTAATGGAATTTTTCGGGCGATACTTTTGGATTGGTCCTAGTCAAGTCAACTGCGAATAAAATAAATAAAAAAAGACATAAACTGACCTTAAATATCGTAACATGACTTAAAAGCCTTGTCCTTGAACTTGAAAAAATTCTTCTTCGTCGTCTTCGTCTTCCTCTGCCTCGATGACGCGAATATGTGAAGCCCTTTTTTCATAAATTCGGCTCATGTTAATCACAATTATCATTAACAATCAACATTAATGAGAATGATAGGAAGCAGAGAAAGGAGACAGTTTGAAGAAGACAGTTCAATGTTTTCAAGGACGTTGATCGTTTTTCTAAAATACAACTTTTACTATTGTGTTGGGTTTTTATATAATATGGAATAACATTTAATTTTTATAATAACAAAATAGAAATATATAGTATAAGTAAAGAAAGTTCAACGTGGACATCAATATTATATATAACAGAACAATGTAAACTATTTAAACAAATTCCATGCAATTTTAATAAACTTCTGTGAGGTATCCGTAGAAATTTTGAAAAATATCAATTACGAAAATCTCATAGAATTTTTTCACATAGAAAAATGTATTCGAAAGATGTGCACGTGTATAAAAGAGAAGCGACACTGAGAATTTTTAAATTCATGCGAAGATTCAAAATCCCCAGAAAACAATCACTAGAAAATTCTCTGCATCAATTATAATTTTTGTTAATTGCAAGGTCCTTGCATATCGACACCTCCATTCCATACCGCTCAACCTGGCGTTTAGGCGGTGTACCGCGCCACGCCCAGTGTAGGCGGTGTACCGTGACACTTTCAGTTTCGGCGGTATACCGTTCCACGTCCAGTTTGAGCGGTATACCGCTTCACGTACAGTTTGGGCGGTGTACCGCGGTATTTCCAGTTTAGGCGGTGTACAGCTCTTTGTCGCAGTTTGATCGCTGTATAGCTCCAGATCATATGTTTATGCACATGACTTGAAGCTGTACAGCGTGCAAACGCGACAGAGAGCTGTACACCGCCTAAACGTGACATGGAGCGGTATAGAATGGACATTTCAAGATCAAAAACAAAGAAATCCAGTGGGCTCTTTTTTTAAATATCGATGTTTAAGTCAAAAAAGTTTTTTAAAAATTTATAAAAACATATTTTAAGCATGGCAGTACAGAACTAGATAATAGGGTAGAGTGAAAATGCTCAAATTAATCGAATCATTTTTGAAATCGGTTAATATCTTCTCTTCTCTATTTTGATTTGAAGCTTCAAATTTTTAAAAATTCAAAAAAAAATCCTATTGGTTTCTTTATTTTATTTATTATTTATTTATTGGTTTATTTATTGGCGTTTTTGAGGCAAAAAGATTTTTTTTCTTAAAATTAAATTTTGAAATTTTTCTCAATAACTAAGCCAGATATCATAAAAGAGCAAGAGAAATTTTTTGGTAAACTTTTCTAGATGTGCAAACTTTTTTGTTCTTTTTGTATCTTTCGTTACTTCCAGGAAACAAGGGAAATTATTTTTAATTTTTGTACCAAAACATTGCTTTTTTTGGATTTTTTTGAGTTTTTAAGGTTTTTATTGTTCCAGTCCTTCAAGTTTTTTTTACTCTTTCGAATTCGATGAGAAAAATAAAAAAAAAAAAAAAATGACATTTTTTAAAATAAAAACACAAACTTTTCTCAAAATTACAAAAAGAGTAAGGCTTCAAAAAAAATCTGTTCAATTTTTGTTCTGGATCTTGAAGGAGTACATAAAACTCGATAAACGATAACAAGAAAAGCATTAATATCTAGAAAATTTCAAAAATAGAAAGGGGTTTAAATCAAAATTGGCAAAAAAACTCATTTTACCCTTAAATTTTTTTATTATTCTTAAAAAAGGTTAAAATGTCGTCATGAGCATCAAAAAAAGACGTTTCTCCTTATGACGAATTTTCAATAAAATACAAGAATTTTCAACAAAATACATGAATGTTCTATGAAATAGTTGATTTTTCAATTTTTAATTCTAATTTTAAATCAAAAATACTTGAACTCAACCAAAAGGATGAATATTCAACTAAATAATTGATGAATTACCAAACAAAAATAATAATTTTCCACCAAAGAGACGAATTATCACAAAATACATGATTTTTTAACAAGAAAAGATGAGTTTTCAATTTCAAGTATCAATTTTTAACAACAACAAAAATAAAATAGAGTCATTTTCAGTTAAGAAAATTAATTCTCAACAAAAAAAAACTAATTTTAGGTTAAATTGTTAATTTTCCAATGAAAGAGATGAATTTTCAACAAAAAAGTTGATTTTTCAACCAAGAAGATCAATTTTCTACAAAAAAGTGATGAATTATCAACAAAATACATGAATTTTCAACAGAAGTGATTAATTTTCTACGATAAAATTAATTTATAACTAAATAGTTGCATTTTGAACTAAAATGATGAATCTTGAACCCAAAAAAAAATGAATTTTTTACAAAGTAGTTCAATTTTAAACTAAGTAATTGATTTTTAACCCCAAAAAAATGAATCATCAACCCAAACAG
>JAABKJ010006582.1:0-21817 GCA_011634705.1 Andricus grossulariae
ATCCACTTGTAATCAAGGTTAATTCACTTGCAATCCAGATTAATTTACTTGTAATGCAGATTGATCCACTTGTAATCAAGCCTATTCTATATGTAATCCAGCCTAATCCACTTGTAATCCAGCTTATTCCACTTGTAATCCAGCTTATTCTAATTGTAATACAGCCTAATCCACTTGTAATCCAGCTTATTCCAATTGTAATCCACATTAATCCACTTGTTGTTCAGAATAATCCACTAGTAAGCCAGGTTAATTCACTAGCAATCCAGATTAATTTACTTGTAATGCAGATTGATCCCCTTGTAATTCAGATTAATCCACTTGTAATCCAGGGTGATTCATTTGCAATCCATATTAATTCACTTGTAATGCAGATTGATCCACTTGTAATCCAGATTAATCCACTTGTAATCCAGATTAATTCACTTGTAATCCAGCCTAATCTACTTGTAATCCAGCTCATTCTACTTGTAATCCAGTCTAATCCACTTGTAATCCAGCTTATTCCACTTGTAATACAGATTAATCCACTTGCAATCCAGGTCAATCCACCTAAAAATCTGAATAATGCACTTGTAATCGAGATAAATCCACTTAAAGTCAAACTTACTGGATTTGTAATCCAGATAATTCCACTTTTATTCCAGATGAATCAACTTTTAACCCAGGTTAATCCACTTGTAGTACAGAATAATCCACTTATAATCCAGGTTAATTCACGTTCAATCCAGATTAATTCACTTGTAATGCAGATTGATCCACTTGTGGTCCAGACTAATCCACTTGTAATCCAGATTAATTCACTCGTGATCCAGCCTAATCTACTTGTAATCTAGTTTATTCTACTTGTAATCCAGCCTAATCCACTTGTAATCCAGCTTAATCCACTTGTAATCCAGAATAATCCACTTGCAATCCAGATTAATCCACTCGTAATTCTGTTTAATACACTTGTAATCGAGATCAATCTACGTGTAATCCACCTTACTGGATTTGTAAACCGGATAATTCCACTTTCATTCCAGGTGAATCAACTTTTAATCCAGGTTAATCCACTTGTAGTCCAGAACAATTCACTTGTAATCCAGGTTAATTCACTTTCAATCCAGATTAATTCACTTGTGATGCAGATTGATCCACTTGTGATCCAGACTAATCCATTTGTAATCCAGATTAATTCACTCGTAATCCAGCCTAATCTACTTGTAATCTAGTTTATTCTACTTGTAATCCAGCCTAATCCACTTGTAATCCAGCTTATTCCACTTGTTCTCCAGGTTAATCCACTTGCGATCCAGATTGATCCACTTGTAATTCTGATTAATACACTTGTAATCGAGATAAATCCACTTGTAATCTACCTTACTGGATTTGTAATCCAGATAATTCCACTTTTATTGCAGATGAATAAACTTTTAATCCAGCTTAATCCACTTGTAGTCCAGCATAATCCACTTGTAATCCTGGTTATTTCACTTTCAATCCAGATTAATTCACTTGTAATGTAGATTGATCCACTTTTGATCCAGATTAATCCACTTGTAATCCAGAATAATTCACTCGTAATCCAGCCTAATCTACTTGTAATCCAGCTTATTCTACTTGTAATCCAGCCTCATCCACTTGTAATCCTGCTTATTCCACCTGTCATCCAGATTAATCCACTTGCAATCCAGATTAATCCATGTAATCCAGATTAATCGACTTGTAATCCAGAATAATTCACTCGCAATCCAGCCAAATTTGTAATCCAGCCTATTCTACTTGTACTCCAGCCTAATACACTTGTAATCCAGCTTATTCCACTTGTAATCCAGATTAATCTCCTTGCAATCCAGATTAATCCACTTGTAATTCTGAATAATACACTTGCAATCGAAATAAATCCACTTGTAATCCACCTTACTGGATTTGTAATCCAGATAATTCCACTTTTATTCCAGATGAATCAACTTTTAATCCAGTTAATCCAGTAGTAGTTTAGAATAATCCACTTGTAATCCAGGTTAATTCACTTTCAATCCAGATTAATTCACTTGTAATGCAGATTTATCCACTTGTGATCCAAACTAATCCACTTGTAATCCAGATGGATTCACCCTAATCCAGCCTAATCTATTTGTGATCCAGCTTATTCTACTTGTACTCCAGACTAATCCACTTGTAATCCAGCTTATTCCACTTGTAATCCAGATTAATACACTTGCAATCCAGATTAATCCACTCGTAATTCTGATTAATACACTTGTAATCGAGATAAATCTACGTGTAATCCACCTTACTGGATTTGTAAACCGGATAATTCTACTTTTATTCCAGATGAATCAACTTTTAATCCAGATTAATCCACTAGTAGTTCAGAATAATCCACTTGTAATCCAGGTTAATTCACTTGCAATCCAGATTAATTCACTTATAATGCAGATTGATCCACTTGTAATCCCGCTTAATCCACTTGTGATCCAGATTAATTCACTTGTAATCCAGCGTAATCTACTTGTAATCCACCTTATTCCACTTGTAATCCAGCCTAATCCACTTGTGATTCGGCGTATTTCAAGTAATTCAGAGTAATCCACTTGTTATCCGGTGTATTTCAAATAATTCTGAGTAATACACTTTTAATCCAGTTGTGATATGGAGTAATCTAGTTCTCATGCCAAGTAATCCACTTTTAATCTAGATAGTTTGGAGTATTTATTTATTCCACTCCCGACGAGTGGAATAAAGTAACTTCAAACAACTATAACTAACAATCTGAAACTTTTTAATTTTTCACTTATTTAAATTTACTTCAAAATGGAAATTTTGAAAGATTTGAGTATAAAAAAGTGTAAGTATCATAATTAATAAATTCTAAATACTGTTATAGTTTTAAATGAAGTTCAAATGCGTTTAATTTTCAAAGTCTCATAGTAAATTTTTTTTCTCAATGTTTTCCATTTAACATTGGCCATAGACAGTGCGCTTAAAATTATTTGTTATTTTCGACTTTTTTTAAAAATAGATTCATTTTAAAGGTTTTTGATAAAAAAAATTTACATTTTAAACATTGAATTTATTTTTTGATCTTATAAAAAAGACTCTTTAATTCTGATGTTAAATTATGATTTTTTCAAGTAAAAAAAATTTTAAAAGTCTAGAATCTTAGACGATCTCGCTTTGAAACATTGAATTTAGTTTTTAATTTTAATTTATCAAATTTTAATCACTTAGAATTAAAAATTATTTAATTTCGAACATTTCCATAATTTTCGATTACATCATTTTCAAGGTATTTAATTAGCAATAATACAATTTCAATTCCTTTGAGTTTCAAATGATCTAATTTTTAAAACTGTAATCTAAAAATATTTAATTTTTATTCTTTTGAAACTGTCCTATTTTCGAAATTTCAATCTGAAAGCATTCAATATCGAGATTCTTTAATTAAAAATAAAACTTTTTAATTTTGAACGCTTTGAATGAGAAATTATACAATTTTAACTCCTTTAGAATGAATTTGTCATATTTTCAAAATATTAGTCTGAAACTTCTCAATTTCAAATTCTTCAATTTTAAACGTTATAATTTAGAATAGTTTAATTACTTTACATTCTATTTGAAATATTGCCCTTTTTCAAAATTTCACATTTATTTAAAATCGTCTCATTTGGAAAGTTTTCAATTCAAAATCGTTCAATGTTGTTATCAATTTCGAACACTTTCAATTCAAAATGATCAATTATTGCTTATAATTTTAATGTCAGGAAATAAATAATTATATATGATATATAATAGAAGTATTGGTGCTAAAATGAGATATTTGTTCACAAAAGTTTCATTTTTTATTTTTCTCTATAATTAGGTTTACATATTTACTCAACAAATAATATCCGTGAATTGTGTACATCTTATCAGTATAGAAGATAAGAGTCTAAAGTCAACTAAATTATGTTTTGAATTTTAATCGTTTGTTCAGGCCTAACTGATATTTTATTTCATATTTCTAAGACGCGATTGATACAAGTTGTAAATTTTGACAATAATATAACATTCAATATATTCCCTAACCAGTCACCGTTCGGAATCTATCGAGAAAACATGCAGATCCTTATGAGCAGTCTACTCACTACAATCGCAATTTTTCTACATTTTTGTGGTAAGGAACAATAAAATAATATAATTTTTAATATGAATATGAAATAATACATGTAGCCACAATTAAAAATTGCGAAATTTTGAGCTGCAATTGGAAATACTGAAAATTATCAAAACATTCTAATTTAAAATAGTTGTAATAAAAAACGCTTCGATTTCGGATCTATGTCAAACTTTCCGTTTTTAATTTGAAATCTTGAACATTTAGGGACAACTGAAAAATCACGAAAAATAACATTTTCGACACAGTAAAATTCCTGAACAAGAAAGTTTTTCGAATAGAAAATTCCCGAAGTGATGTAATTTCCGAAATATAGAACTCCCGATTTGGGATATTTCCGAACAGTTAATAATATTACCAAGTTTGAAAATTCCTGAATAATAAAATTTCCAACAAGAAACTGATGAATTATAAAATATACGACACTTTGAGATTTCAGAAACTAGATCATTCCCAAATTTGAACAATTAAAAAATTGATTTCAAAACAAAATATTTTTTATTTGGTATTTCTACGCTTTAGACGTAGCTGAAAACGTAATAATAAATTGGCAAGAATGGTACAATTTATCATTAATAACAGTGTAATTTACTACATTATGTACGGGATCCGTGTTCCAAATTGTTTGTTTTCGCTTCCCCGATTTATGTTCAGATGTAGACCTTCGAATATCTAAGTATCTCATTAAAAATCTCATTTCACAAAAGAAATAAATTGTACGAAATATTGTATTATTACAAAACATTATTCACACTTTAAATACACATGAATATCCAAAATGGATACATCACCAAAAATTGACCAAGCACCCAATATGGGTATAGGGCCCAAAATTGATATATGACAAAAAATGTAAGCTTTATATTTGTAGCCAACTTTTTTGGGGAATTTTTACTTTGATAAGGAAAATATATTGTGTGTTTCATGCAGGATAAATAACTTTTGTGGCCAGGAGAATTGTTTCATACAATTGAATTTTCTACTTTTTCTCGCAAACATTGACAGATATAAAAGAATGTTAAGATAAAAGTTTGCACTCCGAAAAAAGTTTTATAAAAAATAACTCTTGTTATTTTGCGATATCTTTTATCGTTCGCAAGAAAATTTAAAAAAATACATTTTTAGGGAAAAAAATTCTCCTGGCATTTAAAAATGGCATAGCATAAGGCTAATACGATATCTTCCTTGTATAAGCAGAAATTGTGAGAAAAAAATATGTTGTTCAAATATTTTTGAAAAGTTTCTGCTAATAGAAGAAAGACATACTATCAGTTTTGTGCGTGCTAAACTATTTTTGAGACTGGGAGAATTATTTTTCCTAAAAATGTAATTTTTCAATTTTTCTCGCGAACAATGAAAAATACATTGTAAAAGAGCAAGAACTATTTTTCATAGAACCTTTTTAGACGTGCAAACTTTTATAATAACATTTTTTTCATATTTGTGATTGTTTGCGAGGAGAAGTAGAAAATTCGATTGTATGAAAAAAATTCTCCTTGTCATAAAATTTATTTAGCCCGCATAGTTACAATACATTTTCCTTATTAAACCTTCCAAAGCTGATTAAAAAAAATATTTTGTTATTATTTCTTGATTAGCCATCTGCTTAAAACTTTCAACATCAAATTCGTCGAAACTGGAATTGTTTGATATTAACCTTTAATTACTGACGTGATTTCATTTTTGCACTAACATGGACCTGAGGTCTGATACACAGCTGTTTATATTTATACCTAGTTAAAAACACCTGACTCTCGGTTTAGTAACAGTGTTGATGGTTGCCTTAAGATAGCCTTCTTACTTGTTATCCGCATCTGTTTTATGGTCGCTAATCTTTTTTGTTTTTTCTTTACAGGATTAATTGCTGTAATAAGGAACGACAACCCTGAACAACGACGGCTTGCTATGGAAGCTGCTACAAATCCAAGTGTATTTATCACTCATGGGCGCGGAACATTTGGGTTGTGGCTCAGTGCTGATAGAACTGTGTACAAAGTTCGCCTTCATCCTATAGATGATATTGCAGATCCCAGCTGTAACATGGCGAGGACTATTAGCATGCTGAGGGGTATTAGCATGCCAATGGCTATGAGCATGGTGAGGGCTATTATCATTGAATATGTTATTGATCCTCAATTTGGCGCAGAATTTGTGGCGATCAAAGAACCTGGTGGACAATATTTGGGAGCTGAGGCTGGGAAGATATCTCCGCCAGTGTCAGGTAAGTTACTTTTTTTTAATTACTTGTTACAGTTACATTCCATAGCTAAAAAAGTAACTGGTGAGAGTTACGTTACTTTTCACTGTCACTAGTTACAGATACTAGATAAAGTAACTTCAACTTACCTAAAAAGTTAATTTTCTCATTTCCTTCAAGTATTTTTCATACTCTCTTCCTGGTACGGGTTTGAGAGCCTTCAAAAAAACATTACAAATTATACATAATCTCCTCAAATTTGAGCCTTACTTGAATTGTGTCTACTCCTATCCGTTCTCTGCTTTTACACGCAATTCCTTTGTTAAGACACCCAAGAACAGCATTATAACCAGGAACAAAATTATAATAAAACAGAACTATAACCTACACGTTGGCCTACCATCAACAATCCCACCCAGAGCCAATCTTGCTCTCCTTCTCTAATATGCTCCGCCGCGCTGATTCTCCTCCCATATTGTTCTCCTTCTGTCATCTTTGCTATCGTACCGGTCACTATCATCTCTCCTTCCTGCTCGCTTCACTGTCAGATCGTCTCCCCTTCTCTCGCCTTCATAACTCTCAAGTTTATTTTCTCCCCTGCCTTTTCCATGCTGTTCTTCACCCTTCTCAACCACTTCTGGATTTCCTCTTCCTTTTCGGTTAAGTCCTCTTCCCTCCAGAGACCCGAACCTTTCAATTTTCTTTTGGCGTTGAGTAAGTCCCTTTTCTTCTCCCATGTCCTCAACAGGAGCTGCATCCCACCGTCAATTTTCTTTGACCTTTTCACTTTCGCCACGATTTTCGTATATGCGGCGAAGAGTCCCAACACTTTCGTCAGTTCATTTTCTTCCTTCCCCACTCCGAGCACTTTTAAATTTCTTCTCCTTCCCGCTCTTTCTTCCTTCTCTTCCAACCAATTTTTTTTATGTGAGCTTCTTCGGCTAGTCCCTCCAGGTTCCATCCTATTCTCCTATTTGGCATCCTACTCCTCTCACTTCTCCCTTTTCCTTCTTGCTCTTCTCTGCCTCACACCTCGCGCTGAGTTGTTCGAACTTCACTACCATTTTCTGCAGAGTTTTCTCGAAGCTTCGCCTATCTATCTCCCGTTTCCCTCTCATTTGCGCCCTCACCAATTCCCAATCTAGCTTCAGTTATGCTATTAATTGTTATTACTGCTTTTCCAGCTCCTTCACTGCATTCCAGGCTCCCATCCACCGTCTGCTTCTTCTTGTCTTCCATTTCTCTTTTCTCTGTTGCCGCGCGCCAGCTTCTTTCTCAATCTCTGTTTTCGTCATCCCAGCTGATCCTTGCACTACTACCGTAGTCAACCTCCTTTCTTCGCCTTTGCTATCTCACCACTAGTTGGCGCTGGCACTGCGTCCTTTTCCAGCATACTTCCGGTCCGACATTAACCTCACTTTTGCCCGTGCCACTTTTTTCCGGTCACTTTTTATCTTCCCTGCTTCACCTCCTTCCTCGCGTTCACTTCTGCTGGATCCAAGCACCTTTCTTCACATTTTTAAAACTTTTTATCACCTTCTCTCACACTTTTCCTCTCAAACACTGTCCAAAACTCGCTCTGGCACCTCACCCACGCCTACATTCTATCCTCGCCGAACTGGAAGACCTTTTTTCATTTCCTTGATTTAATGATTTAAAAATTAAAATCACTAAGATCATAATTCATAAAAACTTAATTCAAAAAGAAATAGGCATTAGTTAGAGTAGGATTTTTCTCTCGAATTTTTTAACCAAACAGTTGTATTTTCAATCAAAAAATATAAAATATCTGCCGAAATAAATGAATTTTTTAGCCAAAAGGATCAATTTGTAATAAAATACATGAATTTTTAACCAAGTAGTTAATTTTCCAACCAGAAAAGACAAATTTTTATTAAAATAGCTGAAACCTCTTTACAAATATTTGTTTGGTTGAATTCAACCAAAAGAAGACCAACTTTTAACAAAATAGCTGACCTCAACCAAACCAAAATAATTTTTTACCATAACAGTGGAATTTTCAACGAACAAAAATTAGATTTTTTTACAAAAGGTGATAAATCTTGAAACGAGAAAGCCCAATTTCGAACCGAATAAGAAAAAAGATGTCTACTAAATTTTTGAATTTCCAAACAGAAAAGACGAATTTTCTACAAAACACTTGCATTTTCAAACCAAAAATATAAATTTTTAACAAAAAAGTTACTTTTAACCAAATGAAATGGTAGAATTGTTGACAGAATGCATGAATTTTCAATCAAAATCGATTAGTTCTCAACAAAAAATATAATAGTTGACATTATTTCAACCAAAAAAGATTTTGATTTAAATCAAACACAGTTGAATTCAAGCAAAACTCCAAAGAAACTAAATTAGATTTTTTATCAAAAGAGATACATTTTGAAACGACAAAGTGAAATTTTGAAACAGGCAAGAAAAAAATCACCACTGAATTGTTGCATTTTCAAGTCAAAAAGACGAATTTTCCATCAAACTTTTATTTTCAAACCAAAAATATGAATTTTTAATAAAAAAAGTTACTTTTGAACCAAATAAAATATTTGCATGTTTGAAAAAATGCTTGATTTTCCAAAAAAAGACTTCAATTTGAAATTAATCACAGTTGCATTCAACCAAAAAATACGCATTTTCAAGAAAATATCTGAATCCTTAACGAAAAGAGATGCTGAACTCTTATATTTAAAAAATTTTATTTTGAAGATTCATCATTTTAGTTTTTTTAGTTTATAGTTGGATAGTTTTTTTCAGATTGATTTCGTTGTGATAAAAAAGTACTGATTAATAAGTGGTACAGTATAAGAGATTCGAAAATAATATGATTTTTTCCATCTTTAGGAGTTATTGGGCTAAAGTTTTTCCTTGGAATATTCTTTGTTTTTCTTGAAAATTGCTCAAGTTTTATGCGTTAAATTGTCAGATTAATTGTTGCTTTAAGAAACTTTTGTGGCAGCCTAGTTGATTTATTTGTAGATAAAATAAATCGACTATATAATTTTTGTTGCGAAGGTACAACATAAAATGATGGAGGGAGGTCCAGATAGTTTGCCGAACTCATGAAAGATTCCTTCGTTAGATAAATTGGTGGCCCTGAAAAGGGCCAATTGTTTTAGGTAGTTAAAGTTTTAGTCGTGAAACTCCGGCAGCTGCGGGTCTCACTTAGTCTTCTCCGGGCATGAAACTCCTTGGATGGATCTCAATGTCTTCTTCGGGCGTAAAACTCCTTGGATGGGTCTCACTCAATCTGTCACCTCTTCCTTCTCGATTCTGCTTCCTGTGCTACTGCCTGCTTGGACTGCACAATCACCGAAAGGAGGGTCGGTTCTGGTCGTGCAGGGCTCTGGGGGTGAAGGGCCAGGTTATACTGGAAATGTTCCGCTGGAATCTGCGAAGGTCGGCTTCCTCCTGAACCTGAAACGAAAAGCGCGCTAGCCGCTTGTGCTCTCTGGTACCTATTAAACAAACCTCTGACCGACTAAGTTGCTTCCCGGGAGTCTGATCTGACGTAACGCCCGGGATTCACGCGCGGGCTAAGCTTCTCGTCGAGCGAAATGCGGGGCTTTTTAGCTTCAGGCGACACTTTCAATGGCGAGGGATGAATACTTAGAAGGTCGTCTGATTCGGAGACCTCGGACGCGTCCACCGAGCATTCGTCTTCCAACAGCGTGTGATTATAACCCGGAAACTCGGGATCGTATGTGTCAAGCGATGAAAGGTGAGCATTATCTAGAGGACGTGTTCCGCCTGGATTTTCGATTTTTACAGGGGTTGGGGAAGTCAAATGGTCTTCAGAGATGGCAGGGGCGTTCTCGCCCCGTTCACTCAAAGGCTTGACTGTAAGTAGATAGTCCGCGAGGTCCTCAAAGGCCTTGATTCTCAAATCGTTGAGCGCGGAGGGAGAGTTACTAGAGCGACACTGCGAGGAGGAAAGTTGATCATCGAGTCGATCGGAGTCCGGACTCTGCTGGTTGTCGATCGCGGCACCTAAGCCGCGAAGGGGTCTACTGTATTTGCGATACGGGGGCGGAGTGGGTACAATTACACCGGAATGGCGTTTCACTGAACCTGGATCGCTCTCTCCCGCTTGGTCGCGATGAGTTGCCGCAAGTTGGGTCAATTTGGACCTTTCGGGCGAGAGCAGCTGTCACTCATTGAGCCGAAGTACCACGGATTCCACAATTGAAAACAAGGTCACACCCGGGACACTGAACCGAGGTGTCACAAGTGAGGATGAGAGGGCTGCTTGTCACCGACGGTACGACGCACTGGAGGGGGAAGGCTTGGCTTGCGGGCTGTAATTGTGGCACAAGGGTCCGGCGCACGACGAGGAAAAACTCCGGCTGGAACAGAACGTCACAAAAGCGCGTGGCGGTGGTGGCAAGGGGGAAGAAGAAGGGCACAATGAGAGTATGCATCACCGTTTGGTAACCGCACAATAATAGCATAGCCTAATATTCTAGGTGAATCATGTTTGTAAATTTTACATTTTTGGACTAAGAATCATTCCTAAGTATCAGAGATAACCCTACACGGTTATCAGGGTCGTTGAATTTCATGTAAAGCGCGAAATGCGCATATTTAGAGGCTTCGGTGCCACGCGGGTCACGAAGCGGGGCAGCGACATCGTGGATTCGTCGGTCGAAAAAAGAGGGGCTTAAGAAGCGCTGATTAATAGTTTACGAAAATTAGGACCTGAGAAGCGATTTTATGCCAATCGTAAAAAAGTGGGATATCAGAGTGTAATATTACAGTAATTAGTCTTTCGAAATAAAAACATATTTCTTAATTCTACTTTAACATTACATTCTGAATAATTTTGATGGTTCAGCTTAAGAAAAACCATTTTTTCAGGACGTCCCGAGAAAAAAATTGATGTCGTTATTATACTTATAAAATTTTCAAACCGCTTGCGGGTGACAATTTTAATTTAAAATCATTCTTAGCAACTATTCTTTATTATGGGCTCTTGAATAATTCAAAATTGAAATTCTTTGTTTTCAGGGGCACCAGCTAGGAGTGTCTATTGGAAGGGCCAAGAAATAGGGGTATGGAAAAATAATCATGGAGTAGTTAATGAAGTTCGCCTTCGATCTGCAAATTATGTACCATTTGCCTCATTTGTCGGTCATCGCTATTTCAAAACTCATCTCATATTTAGCAGTAATGGCAATTTTTGGTATTTGGTCCATGAAATAAAGGGAAAAATTTTGGGAGCTCAGCTATACCAGGGAACTAGAGCACAATAATATTAATTATACGAATGTTAATACATGTATACCTGAATAAAAACATAATTAACTGCAAATTACACCGACTCATTTGCAATCAAAATTTAAACTTGTTGAACGGCGAAAGCATAATAACACAGCCACACAAAAAAAAAGTTTTTTCAGGCCTGGGGGTCAGACCATGTTTATTATACGTTTTTTGGGTCGCTGAAACCGAATCCAAAGTCTACTTTACCCCATCACGTTAGTCTTCACAGCCAAACAAAAATAAAAAATAATTCTGGCCTGAGGGTTAAGCCATTTTTACTATATGTTTGTGGGGCCGCTGAAATTGAATCCGAAGTCTGTTTAACCCCATCATATCAGGTTTTTTACATAACCTCAGAAAATCTCATAATCCATGCCCAATTGCCTCGTTATACCTAATATATTGAACCTCATAATCTCTTGACCCCATAACCATTCGACTGCTTCATCCCCTTGACCCCATAACCTCTTTACCCCATCACCTAAAATTCCAATAACCACATAACCTTACAAATTATAAATAACGAATAACAAATGACAGGTAGGTTTAAGGGGTTATGGGATTCAATATATTCGGTATAAAGGGCCAATTGGACTCGGATTATGTCTCGTTCAGGTTATGTCAAAAACCTAATATGATGCGGACACAAAGGTCTAACAGACCCCCGGGAACTTCTAGCGTTGAGTCAAATCATAATAACCTCAATCTGAGTAGTGCGCAAAAGCGTTTTTGGCAGTCGCTCTCTGTCGCACACTTACAGCTTCAGCGCCGAGGCGTATTTAGTCACTCTCTTATAAGCTGGCTTATTCTAAGCCGGCCTAATGTAGGCTCGCCGGTCTAACTCGGTCCTATGCAACCCTCTTAACTCCAGTACAGCGCTTTTGAGAAAGGGGAATTTCCCATAATCATTAAGCGTAACCCTAGATCAGAAGATGCAAAAAAAAATCTTGCCCCTGATGCTTGTTGTCTTTCATTTCAAAAACGCTTTCAAGGCCTAATAAACGACACCCGTACCAGTGGCTTCGGAAAATTGAAAGTTATCACAAAATCACGCAGAGCGGCTAATATCCTGTTAGAATAAATTTCGTAAAAAAAATACGGTTTAATTACTATAGTCCTCTCTAGCTCCGTAAAGTGTCAGGATCTCATTCGTGGCACTTTACAGGAAGTTTCCGAATCAGAAATCGTAGATAATCTCGAGGTCCTTGGTGCACTAAGAGGCAAGACCAAGGTCATTAGAGCTCTTCAATTCAATAGAAAGACAACTGATCCTGACACCCAGCAAACCAAAATGATAACATAAGCAAGCACTGCAGATCCAGTTTGTGCTGCAAGTGCTGCTGCTCCACAGAGGAACACACTGAAGTAAAGCCGTGCCCTAACGCGAGAAGCTTCCCAAAATGTGCGAACTGTGGCGGACACTACATGCCCTCCTATAAACAATACCCTGAATTTCATTTCAAAAAGAGCTATGTGTTTTTGCCACAAAATACAAACTGCCCTTATAAGAAGCCAGGTCTATACTCAGGTCTGGTCAAGGAGCCGAATAAGCCTCCCTCACTTACCCGCTCCCTGATTCCTCTCAAACATTTAGCTTCTCAATGTTCCCAGAGCCTAATGATGCACCTGCCCCTCTTTTACGAGCTCTCGTTCCCAGACCCCACGTCCTTACTCCCAAACACTGACAACCCCTACTTCGCCAGAAAAATCAAAGTCCTCTCTGCGGAATGGCGGAATTCCGAGCCTTTTTTTGAACGCTTTTGCCTTTCATCAACAGCTCGAGTCCCTCCCGGCTCCCACCCCTACTCCACCTCTCCCTCTTTTTCCTTCCCTTGCCCTCCCCGTTTCATATCAGCTCCTCCGTCTGATCATGCTCTTAAACCGTGATCAAATAAATCCATGTTTGCGATTATCAACTCGATCCTATCTGCTTCAATGATCTTGGTGTCATTTATGGCTCAGTTCAATAAATTGATAATTGTCCAGTGGAATTGTCGGGGCGTCTTGAATGAACAAGGCGCCATCAGAGCAGATAGGGTGTCTAACAGCCGCATTAACTTTATCATGCCAGGGACCTTCGTATCCCCAAACTTATTTACCATCTCCTCTTGCGGATTTCAAGCCTGGGAATCTCAACCCCGATAGTGCGATTATTTTCTCGTAAAATATCATATTAACCCGGGAGTGGGCAAGCCTGCTGAAGTTACTTTAGTAACTAGGAAGTATAACTTGGGATTTGTTTGGGTAAAAATGGTTGGGGTGGTTTTCTGAGGGTTTTGAAATTTATCATGGGACCGGAAATATAACTTGGGGTTTCCTGAAGGTAACTTGTGTGATTCTTTTAAATTTTCAATTTTTTGTCTATTACAGCATGCCCGCCCATGCAACCTATCGGAATCACTAACTTCCCCAGTTCTCAAAAGAAAAAATTTATCTCGGCTCCTTAGTAGGATGAAATTTGTGTCACGGCAGTCGGAGAAAGGAAGGAGGCATAGAAGTGAGTCACCTGATAGAACTTCCTCAATCTCCAGACTTTGGCGCATTATTAAAAGTTTTAAAACTAAAAACACCAAACAAGCAAATGCATCATGTTCAGGAGATAGAAAAACAATCAGAAGCCACCACGCTTCAGCGAAGGACATATTTCCACCAAACGGTCTTCTTCGATCCATTTCCTGATTACGTCAGCTTTCAGAGCAAAGAATTCCTTGAGGCCCCTTTCGCGATGTCCGAGTTTCCCATCGTCCTGATTTCATTAAAATCTAAATCCTCCCCAAGTTTAGACAAAGTTGACTACAATATTATATTACAGCTTTATGAATAAGTCCAGACAACTCTTTTCAACATTTACAACGAAATTTACCCATCTGGTTCTTTTTCAAGTTCTTAAAATGAATTTTTTCTTTTTTTTCCCCGAATCAACTCCAGACGAATTTCCTCCTATCGCTTCGGCTTCATGCTTGTTTACGGTGATGGAAAAGCTGATCAAGAACAGATTATCGTGGTATGTGGAAAACAACCATCTCCTATCTCCTGCTCAGTTCGGTTTCAGTTAGAGAAGATCCTGCTCTAATAATCTCGCTATCTTGTCAACCGAAATTCTTTCGGGGTTTGCCAGTGCCGAGGTTGTTGCAGACCTATTTCTGGTTCTGAAAGGTGCTTTTCCTACCGTCATCCCCCAAATGCTTATTGATGACCTCAAAGAAATCAATGTCCTCTGCAATTGGCTAGATTTGTATACAATTCCATATCTTGCAAAAACGTCTATTTCAAAATTAATTGCAATACAGTGGACCTTCCACAAGGCTGTATTCTCAGCTTGATAAAATACTCCATCTATACAGAAAAATTCGCCTGCCCGTTCCTCAAAATTGGAGTTTCGTCGAATTTGCAGATGACATTGCCACTTTTTGCCGATCTCCTGATCCTACAATTTGTATTTAAGACCTCCAACAATGCCATTATGCACTAGCGGTCTTTTAAGAACAAATAGTTTTCGCGGCCTGTCCTGAAAAGACCAAATTGGTTCTTTTCAATAGACGGAATATTGATACCACTAACCCAGCATATGCCCTATCACTAAACAACACCCTAATCTTCCCCTCCCCTATGTTAGATTTCTCGGTATTATTCTCGAATTCAAATTCTCTTTTCAATTTCATTTTTCATACTCATGCGATAAGATTAGGAAAATATTGAACACCTCAAAAGTTCTGAGAGGCACCTGGTGAGCTGCAGATCCAATCATCCTTAGGATGGTCCATGTCTCCCTCATCAGAAGCAGTTTGGAAGACGGATCCCATATTTTCAAATTTTTGTCCCAAAATACTTTGCAAAAAATAGAGAAAATTCGTAAGGAAGCTCATGAATTAGCTTCCTGTTATAAGGGTGGCACCCCTATCGACGTCATGACGGCACAATGTTGGAAACCTCCTTGTGAAAGAAGATTTTGCTTTTTGGCCAAAAAATACGTCATTAAAACCTTTTCAGCCCCTAATCAATCGCTTTCGGATATGTTACTAGTCCTATCTGAATGCGTTAGAATTACTCAAAGCAGTATTATAAACCGATTTGTTCTTCTGATGTATTTAAAAAATGTTAGAAACTTTAAATATCGGATAATGACAGTGAATTTTTTTTGACAGATGTCACATTTTCTGTTAAAAAATGTATCTAATCACTTTGAATATCACTTGATACTATATGACATAATACTTATTAATAATATATACTCATGATCTTTAAAATTTTTATAATTTCAAATTATAGTTTTGAATGCGCAATTCTAAAAAAGTTTAATTTTAGTAGGCCTTTAAACTACAATTTTTTTGTTTCAAAAGCCTCAACTTGAAGATATATAATTTTTTTAATTGATTACCTCCAGAATGAATTCGAAACAGTGGAAAATTAGGATAATAATTTATCAAATTTAACCTTCAAAATTGAAATGATTTTGGAAATAAGCATTAAAAATTGAATTATTCGATACACTGGAACTTGGGTTGAAGCTGGCCGGATTTGCGCCGTTCCAGTTTATTTGAAAATTTTACAAAATATTGAACATTCCAATCAAAACTTAAAAAAAAACAATTATCTTGAAACTGTCCTGAACTGAAACGCAAAACCTTAAAACAATTTTCAACCTTTCGTAGTAGAAATTGTATCATTTTTAATGTTTGGCATTTAAAATACTTTTTATTTTTGACTTTTTGGAAGAATTGTTTTAATTGTACGGGTTCATAATTGAAAATGTTTACATTTTGAACAGTGAATTTTTTTTGATATCACGTATACATATAAAATTTGTCTAACTGATTCAAATGTTGAAGTATCATTTATTAACAATTAAAATTCTAGGATTTCCGGCGCGTTCACTTTGAAGCATTTAACTTAGTTTTCAATTTAAAAGATCCAGTTTGAAAATTCTAATCTGAAAATATTTAATTTTTATTGTTTTGAAATGGCCCTATTTTGTAAATTGTTATCGAAAATCATTCAATTTCGAGATATTTCAATTCAAAATAAAACTATGCAATTTTGAACGCCTTGAAATTATTCAATTTTAAACGCTTTTATTTAGAAATGATACTGCTTTCAATTCGAAGTCATTCATTATTGTTTCAACCATTTGTAAAACTTAATATTTAAAGATTGTTTCAATAACAGATTTTGAAATTGTTCATATTTTCAATGTTGGGAAATAAATGACTATATATAATATATAATATAAATATCGGTGCAAAAACGAGATCTTTTTGCACAAAAGTTTTTTTTTTATTATTGTCATAATAAGGTTTAAATATTTACTCAAAAAATTATATCCGCGAGTTGTGTATGTCTTATCAGTACAGAAGATAAGAGTCTAAACTCAAACAAATTATGTTTTGAATTTTAATCGTGTGTTCAGGCCAAACTGATGTTTTATTTTATACTTCTAAGACGCAATTGATACAAGTTGTAAATATTGATAATATCGCAAGTATATTCCAATATCAGTCATCATTACGGAATCTAACTGGAAAATATGAAGATTCTTACAAGCAATCTGCTCACTACAATCGCAATTTTTCTACACATTTGTAGTAAGTAACAATAAAATAATATGAATTAGAATTTAAACATGAAATAATATATAATATACATAACATATACTAACATACAATAAATAACAATAATAAACATACAATACATAACATATAATAATAACATATAATATACATATAACCAGAATGAAAAATTGTGACAAATTTGAAAAATTTCCGAATTTGAAAATTCCCGAATAATAAAATTTACAACAGAAAATCAAAGAATTATGAAACTACCGACAATTTTAAATAACAGAAACTAGAAAATTTCCAAATTCAAACAATTGAAAAATTAATTTAAAAAGAATTACTTATTTGGTTATGTTTACAAAACCGGTCAAAATTATAATTCTTTTGGAATATTCCAAAATAAAATGATTCTTTATCATACTTCTGTTTGAAATCCAGTTTTAACTAGTCAAAATAATGTATACATTTTTAGTTGAAAATAGTACAATAAAGCCATAAACTGTTTTTAACTTGGTTCGCTTCCTCGTGAATTATCAGTATTTATACGATTTTGACATAGGTGAAATAGTAATAATGAATCTGCAAGAATGGTACAATTTATCATTATTATCAGCATAATTTACTACATTATGTACCAGAGCCGTGTTACGAAATTTTGTATCTTTGCTCCTTCGGATTATGTACAGAAGCAGATTTTGGAGTGTCTAAGACTTAGATAACTAAAAGTCTTATAAAACAGGAAAAATTAATTGTAGGAAATATTGTATTATTACGAATTATTCTTTAAACCTTAAATAAAACTCAAAAAGATTTTCTCCAAACTAAATTTATATTTATTCTCCTTCACGCGTCCTAAGCGTGACAAATCATATCTTAAGGCAATGTGACGAGTGGGTCACGTGACCGGCTTCCCACCTTATCGACACTTTTTTTATTTGTAAACTTATTTTCACAAGAACAGCCACATCGAGTTGAAAATTTGGGATAATACATTAGAAGGACTAAGAAACGTGGCACTGGTCTTAAATTTTCATAATTATGAAAAAAGTTTGTTTTGTAAATAATTTTGGTTGTTTTTTTTCATAATTATAAAAATTTAGGACCAGAGCTGCGTGTCTTAGTGTTTCTTATTTATTATCCCAAATCTTCAACTTTATGTGGCTATTCGTGTGAAAATAAGTTTACAAATAAAAAATGGGTCAGTAAGGTAGGAAGCCGGTCACGTGACTCACTTGTCACATGGCCTTAAGAGTGGACTTTGGACTGCCGTCACTGATAGTCTAGAAAAATAAACGATAATTTGTTTAAATTACAAAAATTGTTTTCAGGAAATATAAAAAAACGCTAATAGTAAAAAATCATTTTTCACGAAAATATTGAAAAATGAAGCTTCTGCCGATGTGCCTAATGCTACTGTTTGACCCTGAGTATCTGTCATCCTGTTAGTTTACGTCAGAGACTAAAACTAAATGAGGCGACACGTATTTTTCCGATTTGCAAAAAAAATATATATTCAAACCCGAATTTTGTTCTTTAAAACTCTATAAATTTTGACCTAATTCAGATATTCATCGTTTTATTTTTGATACTAATAGCGTTTATTGTCTTCCTCCGTAATTCTCTGAACAGTTTAGAAAAATTTCAAACTCAATAAAATTTCTGTATCCACATCTGTTTTATATTCGCAACTCATTATTGTTTTCTCTTTTCAGAATTAATTGCTGTGATAAGGGACGACCTGTGTCGATTAAGTTACTTTTTTTTGAGTAACTACTTACAGTTACCAGATAAAGTAACTTCAAGTTACCTAAAAAGTTACTTCTTTCATTTTCTTAATTTGATTGTTTAAAAATCCAAATAATTAAGATGATATTTTATAAAAACTTAATTTAAAAAGAAATATACCTTAGTTGAAGTAAGATTTTCCACTCACATTTTTTAACCAAACGGTTGTATTTTCAACCAAAAGTACTAATTTTTAAGAAAACACATGAATTTCCAACCAAATATTTGAACTTTCATACTCAAGATTTGGGAATAAAATTTCGAAGCTTTTCAAGAATGTTTTAACTATTTGAAACAAAAATAATTTAACTTCTAATTTACGATGTATTCAGTTGACAAAATTCAAATTTTTAAATTTTCAATGTTTCTAGCTTGAAATTGCTTAAAATAATATAATTTTGAAAATTTTAAAGTTCATCGATTAATTCTTCAATTATGAGAATTGAAGATGATACCGCGGATTCATATTTTTGAAATTTAATCTGAATCTTTGAACTCTATACTTCATAAAAGTTAGAAATTCTCAATTTTATAGTTGATCTGCATTTCATTTAAAACTGTTTACTTGAAAAGTATTAAAACATCCATTTTATACGTGTAATTTATTGACAATTTGAATACAACATTTTTGAAATCAAAAGCTCAAACTTAAATTTGAAAAGTTCAAAATTCAAGAGTTCCACTTTGAGTGCTTTAATTTGTAATTTATTTTTTATTCCTTCAGATGGAAAAATATTTAGCTTCAGAGTTCAAATTTTTTTATTTTATTGACCGTGAAAGATGTTTGCAAGCCAAGAAAAAACCAAGCATTTTTTTCTTCGATTAAAATGACCACCCTGTTATATGTACGTACATACTCATAACTCAGTACGATGATAAAGTTTTATTTTCGAGAACAAACATTTTCACGTTCATTAGGATATTATAAAACCATAATGGCAAAAATATAAAGAAAATATTTTTTTGGGACAAAACTCCAACAGGAATGGTTCACACGGCCCTGATTGTTTACGGTTTAGAGAGTCCCGATTCATCACAGAGGCCATTGAGAGTACGCCCGACAGTGTTGATAAAGCGGGACTGCAGTGTACTTTAAATGTAAGTTCTTTTAAAGAATTTCAAATTCGAACATTTTTTTAAAAATGTGCTAAAAATTGTGAATATAAATTCTTCAAAATGTAACTATTTAAAGATATAAAATGTAACAAATAAACCATTCTAAATTTTTCAAACATAAATTTGATGTGTTCCAAGTTGAAACAACGAATTTTCGAATTGCTTTGTAAGTGACTAATTCAAATTTTGCCTTATATGTATTTTCTAAGGCCTACGTGTCTAATTTAAAAAATTTTGACGCCAATAAAAGTACTTACAATGTTCTTCTTGCATTTCACTTCATTTTCCTTTAATGAAGGATACATTGGAGTATTATGACCAACACCAAATTTTTTATCTGCTTTAGAGTTACTGCTAAAATGTACAGTCTTTAAATTTATGAAGTTCAAATACGTGGATATTCCTTCAATATCAAATATTATGTTAGAATACATTCCAATAGGATCAACTGCTGCAGCTAAAATGACACCTTGTTTATCGAATCTTTCTCTGAGTGCCTTCAAAAGTAAAGCAAGATTTTCCTGGTCAGAAGGACGTCCACGTTGTTGAGGTAGCTCTGTGAAATCAAGAACTATACCATTGAATCCGTATTTTTTCACGAAGCTAACAACATTATGAACAACTGTTTCTAACAGAATCGGATCAGTCAATACACTATAAAATGAAATGTAAACGAAATTAATTTATGGAACCTCACATGTGTTTATTTTTTTTATATCATTATAGGTAAGATTTGAAAGATTTTAATGATCTAGAATTCTTTGTTCAATCATAGATGAAAACATAAAACTTACTTATTGTTAGTATGATTCTTATCTTCATTGAACATGTCCCCTATGGAAACTAAAGTTTTCAACTTTGTATTCTTTTTCTTAAGACCGTTGAATTTTACAAATCCTGCTCCTTTTATATCTACATGTGAATCCATAATTTTAACAGAAGCATCTTTATGAAATGTAATGTACATGTAAAATAAATGAGTGCAAGGAGACACATCGATGTCCCCTAAAAAAATTGATCGAGGCAAATAATAACAACCAACGATTTCCGGAAAATAACAATGGAAGATGTAGCTTTAAAAATAGCAATATTTTTTGTTATTTTAAAAATTCACAAATAATATAACATGATATATATTACTTACTTCCACACTTTTTATGAGGTGCTGGCCGATTACTATCTGAAGCAAAAGCTAGGCATATTCCAAGAAAAAGTATTAACTTATACATCTGCAAAAAATCAAATCTAAATATCACAAAATCATTGAAGATTTTACATTAATTATTATGATTTCAATTTAATTTGTGTATTATTCTTTACATCATTAACTTTTGTTGTACTTATTATTTTTACAGTTACATAGATACGCATGATTTTTATGTACACTAACGTAAGGAAAAATTAAAAATTAATATTTCGGAGGGATAATTTGTGAGAAATGAAAATTCGCAAAACTGATACCCATAAATGGCTACTATTACGGAATTTTCTGTGATATTAGCCCTGGATAAACTAGAAATGGGTTAGTCTTTAAAGGGTCAGAGTATATCAAAATCCGATAGGTGCATATTTTTTTCGATCCAATGAGCCTTAGTTCCAGAGATATCGATGTTTAAGTAACTTATATTTGTGATTTGATTTTAGGAATTTGAATGGAATTAAATAATTAATCAAGAAAGAAAGGGATTAATTCAATGGTTTTCACTGAATTTTATAATATTGTTCGAATATTTTTCCTAGTTAATTTAC
>JAABKJ010006583.1:0-21815 GCA_011634705.1 Andricus grossulariae
CACACATCACTACTTTACCACCGAGCAATTCACGCCTACCCCGAAAGGGAAACAGCTTAATGATATAATAATAATAAAAATAAAGAAGAAATATCGGATCACAAATTTTTATCATTGAACATCATTAAGAACATAATATGAACAAAATTGAGAGAAAAGACTTTTTCTCTGCCTTTAAATGTCCACACTGAGCATTTGTTTATATAATTTGTTTATAAAATTAATAAAACATATCAAGTGATAAATTTTATGATCGAGTATCCAGATAATAATTTCTTTTCGCCTTAAAACACTTGTGCGTATCCAGACCAGCGATGCTGAATATAAAAAAATATTTCCAAGACAATAAAAAAAAACGAAACAATCGACTTTTTTTCTATTTGCATTAACATAAATGTTTAAACAAACAAAAATTTAAACAAACAACGGGCCACATAAATCTCCTCAAAACTGAATGCATACATTTTTCAACAAAATAAACCCAAAATCGGTCAAGAATTGCCTTGTACAAGTTGTTTTGAACGTTTTCGGCAGTTGTAGCTCAGGACTGTAACGCTTTCTCTGATGGTCCTTGGTTTTGTGCAAAATTAATTGTAAATATATTTTTTTCCGAAGCCTCAGAGAAAACCGAGGGATTATATTTAATTAGAAGAAGTTATCTAAAGTTAAAAACAATTAGACTTTGATATATTAATTTAAAAAATGGTATTTAAACGGTTCGCATTCTCACTTAAGCAAATGGTACATCCACTTTTTACTTATGAGAAGAATATAATAAACATTAATGTGTACATAAAATTTCTGGAATTTTATTTTTTTCACAATATATGCATTGGCAGTTTAAAAAAATTGTGAAAATCAAAAGCTTAGTGAAAAATGTGTCGCATTTTTCCTTTCATATAAAATTGTACACATTCTAAATGAGAAGCATTTTTGAAACAAAACATTACTAATTACTTTGACGTCTCGTAATTTATTCCATTTTTTCGAATGTGTGTAGAGTTAAAAAAATATATTTTTTTGCGAAATGTTTTCTTTTAATTTTTTACAAGTGATGTTCATGTAATCCTAATATTTTCTACTTGTAAAGCCTCGCTGTAAACAATTCTGAATTTATTTATTTAATATTCGCAATGCGCATGGCCCCCGATTCATAAGCGACGCTCCTGTGGGAGAAGGAGACAGGTATGCTATTACAATCTGCCTTTTCTTTCTAATTTCCATACGTGTTTCCCCCTTGGAACCAGCAGACCATTTTTGTTTGCAGATCGCTTTTCCATGTTGCCCAAAACTTGTTTTCTAAAAAAAAATGTATGCCTTATCACCATGAGAATGAGAAAATACACAAGCTCTTTCAAGAATCTTAGGAAGGTTCTTAAATACCTTATAAAACATCGGGTGAAAAAGTTATATTTTATATATAGTTGTCAAGATAATGATATTTTTCATTTATTTGATAAACTTTTCTGCATAAAACAAATAAAAAATATCAGTGTTTTGTCCACTATATATAAATTATATATAACTTTTTCACCTGGGATAGTATTTAATCATTTTTTGGGTTATATATTTGTTATTATCAACAAATGATTACCCTTGTAAGACAGTGATTTTTATCTGAAAAATTTGATTATTTTTTTATTATTCTTCTTCTTCAATCATTTATGTATACAATGTTTTTATTCTTTATTTAATATTTTAAGAAAAACAATTTTTGATATTCCACAAGAAAATGTTCCCACTTTGTAGATTGGGTTTTAGTGAACCTTTGTAAAAAGTACCGATTTTGGCGTTTTGATTGGAAATCATACTTCAATCTGTGTTCTATCTAGGGACATTATTCTTGTCTTCCGGAAGTGACCAGAAGTGGGTAATTTTTATGTATGAACAAAGAATTTAGAACGTGCATTTATGGCACTCGCCTACTTTAAATGAGTTTTTCTCGAAAAGCGGGTTTTCGAAATTCAAACTTCAAAAGTGTCCCGGTGACTCGGATTTCAACTTAGAGGGTTTATTTTGGCCTACAATGCCGGGTTGTATGACCCTAGATGCAACTCCGTACAAAAGGTGAAAATACAAATACCTATGGGCCCTTTATCAACCCATCAATCTGGATTGAACTATGAAAAAACTTTTTCGAAAAAGTGTCTCAGTTCCAAGGTATCCTGGGTAAAATTTGACTTTTGGATAAAACTACCTATCTCTAATGATTCAAATGATTTATTTTTTCTTATTTTGTAATCTTCACGTGTAATGTTGTCATTTTTGGTCATTACTGACTGATTCTTTCTTGTTTTTATTAATTATTTATATTTTTAAATCCACTTCTAATTTTTATTTTGACATTCCATTCTAATGAGTTATGTTTGTTAAATTTAAAGAATGTTTGAGCTCGTAAAAAGTTGAGCTGCAGGTGATGGAGCAATTTTATTCTGTTCAGGATCCTTTTCTCATTCTCATCCTAATGAGAAGGTATTAGTTTTATGTAAAATTTGTCTTCGTCGGTTTCCATCAAATATCCACGTTTTGAGACCTCCTGAATCAGAAAAGACGATTTTTACGAAGTTATCTGTCTGTAGTCTACAGTCTGTAGGCACGATAATTTTTGATAGACTGATCAGATGGGATTGAGCTTTGGCTCACGATTTTAAGACATAAAGAGAAAGAACTAGAAAAAAATATAAACTCAATTTCAGGGCGAACTCAATTGTTTATAACGCTATAAATTGAAAACAATTAGTTCTCTGAAAAATATTGTGAGATATAAAAGCTTTATTTTCCCATGAGCTTTCCAGATATAATTCTATAATTTTTTTCTAAATACCCTTGATATTCATAATCAGGGGACTTTTGTGGACTTTTTGAACAAAAGGTACCGAGCAACATTATTAGTGCATACATAAGTACTCGTATTACTGACTGGTCTTGTGAACTACCGGGGCTCACACTCATAAAGAATCTTAAAACTAATATTATTGTAACACCTTTATTCATTTTGTTTTCAAAGTAAGAAATTGTCGAACTTCAAAAACCTTCAATTGAAAACATATTTGTAATAAAATTACAATAATAAAGAAAAAACCCTCTTCTAATGTAATTTACCTGTGAGAGATGATGGCAGCGGTAGTTGGAATTCCGGAGTTGGTTTAATGTTTACATTGTGCCGGACTGAGAAATGCTTGCCAATCAATTCATCTGCTGTAGGTTCGGTTGACCTAAAATAAAAGATTCGTTTTTTAATTTTGTTCACTATATTATTATTTCGAATTTTTGTATCAAAAAATAATGCATTCTTTTAAAAAATGCACTAACAAATATTATTTTGTCAAGTAGTTTAAATTTTGATAGTTAAATCTAACACAAATAATATTTGAGTTTAATTACCTAAATAAGAATTAGAAATAAAATTAAAAGCGATTAAAAGAATTTTTCAAATCAACTTTTAAATGCCAAATGTGGTTTACTTTTATTTGTTAGTACATATTCGGAAATATTGTATATAATTTTGTTTGGTTTTATACATTTTTTGTTTAAAACAAATGAAAATTATACATAATTTTTTTCGCCTATATGTAAACTATATATATTTTTTTCGCCTGGGTTTAAAAATGTGTTTGAATACCTTCTTGCGTTTTTAGGCCTCATTTTAGTCAATCCTCGTGGAAAAGATGACGTTCCGCGTGGTTCACTGCACTATAAATGACGTTGACGAAAAATCCCTAATGTTCCAAACCCGATGCACCCACGCTGCAGAAAATGGGGGGGACAGCCGGGCCAGCATTCCTCAGCCAATCAGCTGTTCTATCATTGTATTATGTTTAGTAGACGTGACTAGTCTTCTGGGATAGTCATTATGCGTGTAGGCATATGTGTGTATATATATGTATACACGTTTGCACCTGCAGTGCATTCTGATGTAGTCCAAAGTTTATAAATAGATAAGAAACCTGATTATGAAGTCTATTTTTAATGTCCTAGTTTTCACTCGTGAACAATATAAAATTTTCATTTCAGGAACATTTTCTAAATTTCCTTTCCTAGAAAATCAATATCTGGCTGTGAAAATGACAGATGAGAAATATGCATTCCCCCCTCAGAATCTGAAATCCCTACTAAATAAAATGCTTACTCTGGACGCCATGCCGTTCGCAATACCTAGGGGAGTTCTGAGCTATATATATATTTTTGATATTCCAGAACTCAAAATAGAAACTAAAATTAACAAATAGATGCACGAAATAAAATTCTATATTAGGTTCAAAATATAAACTCTCTTGAATATAGATTTTCAAAAGATAAGAGTTGAAATAAACATGCAACAATTCTTAACCCTAAAATTTCAATGCATAATCGAGGGGTGTCAGGGCATAAGGGCAGAATAAGTGCCAAATTTCGGAAATGTATTTTATTGGCTTGAACTAATTGTTTTGATCTAGCTCATGTCTCTGTAGATGTATAGTCCAGTTCGATTTAGAAGTGGGTGAAAGATCTAACTAATAGCTCGAAAGCACTTTCTTGTTTTTGTTTAAATAAAAAATAGAAAAGCTATACCACTCTTTTTTTTTAATTTATGCAAAAAAATGTTCTGAAACCAATTTTTTAAATTATTTGCCTTCAAAAACTTAATGAAGTCGTTCAAACCTCCCTCTTCCATACTTTCCCTTCCCTAGTCCCCCAAATCCCCCTTCCCCTCATTTCCCCTCCTTGGAAAAAGTACGACGGACGGACAGACGGACAGACGGACGGATACCCGAACGAAACTATAACTAATAAACCATAAGGGGCTATATGGAACGCTAAAAAAATGCCATGAACTTACACGGTTTTGAAAGCAATCGATTTTTGACAATCTGTATCTAGAAAAATATTAAGTTTTTCCAAATTTTGTTTATTGTGATCTCTAGAGCTCCATCAAATCTCGAATGGACTTTCTCATTTTTTTTTCTTTTTTGAGAATTTGATTTTTGAAAGGGTTTTTTCTCTCTCCTGAAAAATTTGTCCCGATGAACTTACATGCTTTTTCCGCGACACCCTTCAGTTATGTAATATAATATATTATTGTAAATAATTCATTTTCAATTCTACTCTTTACATCAATATATTTTTTTCAGATTCTTTCGTATGAATAAGTAATCAGTAATTTTATTTACAAAATTGCTACATTTTCCTATGAAGTACATTTTTCAGTATATTTTTAAAAAATGTGAAGTTTTAACTCAAATTCCAGTTGAGGCATATATATTTTTTAATGAAGGATTTTTACTTCAAGATATTCAAATGAAAAATCTTAAATTATTTGTAAAAACTTATAATTTATTTGGTGTAGCGAAACACTCCGAATATTAGGCATTTTTTCGTTACAAACAATTTTTTATGAATAGAATTTTTGCTTCAAAATTCAAATTGAAAAACTGAAAAATTAAATATAAAACCATTTAAAAATTTCAAAATATATCAAAGAATGTCGAGATAAATTCAGTTGTATCTGTAAAATTCACACGTTAGAAACATTCTCCTTTTATGAACATTAGTGTCAGAATTTATTGTTACGCTTGTGAATCATATAAGGTGTGTTTAGTTACTGCTAAGCGATATTAACTGGTTATAATAAACAATTAATAAATTGAACAAAGTTTTTACACTCTTTTTTTTGTATTTATACAAAGATTGGAATGATCAAAATGTCAAATTAATTTCTTTTGTATTAAAGATACGTTTTATATTAACAAAACTCAACAATTATTTGCAATTTGATTATAAATTATTAATTTCTTGATAATCTTATTATTTATTAATTGTCGGAAAATTGTAGATGTTAAGTTTCTTTATGAGGAAAGCCGGAGTTCTAAGAAGCTGAATTCCTGACTCAGCAGCACAACTGCGCAAGTGCGCAGATGTATTTTTTAGTTGGGATCCTCGGTGTCTTCGTGCATCAATATCTAGTACATGTAAATTTTTATAAATATAAATAATATAAATAATTAAATCAACTTTTTATTTGTTTTAATGAATAGAGCATGTGCGTTTTGTCCAAGAACGGTACTTTTCGATGCAAAAACACTCATACGTTAAAAAGTACAGATGTAAACGCGTTTCATTAGCAGTATTCTATGTCAGGTTCATTGTTTTTGTAACGCGCTGTTTTTTGACAAACGTTTTGTTTTGCAAATGGTTGCCTGTTCTTAGGCGCTTGTTTCGTGATTCGGTGGAATCAAGTAATAGCTCGAAATTTTTTTTTTCAATTCAAATATAAACAAGTTATGGAATTCTATCTTAGTTCGAATCGGCGTTTTTGGGACGCGCCGTACCTTTGACAAGAGTTTTTCTCAGAGGTGGTTGCTTATTTTAGGATGCTCCTTTCTTGGCTCGATAGAGCGAAGCAATAACTCGAAAGTTCTTTTTTGTTAAAAGAAAATTCAAACGCATTAACGTTAGAGAGTTCTTTTGTGTCTCCTGTAAAATTTGAGTCTTGAGACTTACGCCCTTATGCCCCGGAAGCCTTCAATTGTTCAATAATACCTTCAGATAAATGTGTGTCTTTGAAAAATGAAGAAGAAACATGTATCAGTTATGTAAAATAAATCTAATATTTTTTTATAAATAATATTATTTTGGACTAAAGATACATTTATCACCATCCAACTAACATCGAATCATTTTAATATAATTATAAATTTTATTGAATAAAAATTTAATTTTATATATGATTTTGATAACAGCATATTATAAACAGCGGCGGCCCCGTCAGGAATATACGAGACCTTATGTATTTTTTTAAACACGAACTCTCAAATTTCCAGTCCCTTCGAATTCGGCTTAGCGAGGGTTTACCATATTACAGTTTGGTGTATTTTCATGAAAAACAAAATATACATCATTTAGAGTTGTGATGAATTCGAAAAATTATTTTGTTGTGGAGTTTCAATACGATACCATTTCTCCAGAATATTCACATATCGCTCTGCTATTTCGTATCTGAGAGCAGTTTCCATAATCTTATCACTAAACTTTTCCAAAAATTGATATAATTTCGGATATTTATCCATATTTTTCTTACATAATTCCTTAAAGTCTAGTTCAGATAATTTCTCAACTTCCTTTTTTTCTTTCGGTTCCACCTTATCTTTTGCAAATTGATTGACAGATAGTCCATGAACGATGTCAAATGTCATTTTACCTTTCATGGAAAGAGAATGAGGTCCATGAATTTGTTTAGAATCTTCATCTAAATTGGTTTTCTGACGCGACGAACTTTCAGGCTTAGTGGACAAGCTCTCCTCTTTGGCAAGTGGTTTCACGGACCTACAGTTTTAAGTTAATGAAAAATTACTTTGCTTGAAAAATACAAATTTTTAAACGAATTATTTTCTTTCAATTAGAGTAAATTATGATGCTATATTACAAGAATAAGTTTAAATTCAGATAATTTCTTTATATCTCCTTTGAGCTAACTTTTAATTCACCTGGATTCAATTTGCATTTATTATGATTTAATTAGAATTGATTGAAATTTAGTTTGGATTTCTCAGAATTATATTTGAATTTGCTTATAGCAAACAAATTGAATTTTAGCATTTACTATTGAATGCACTTAAATTCATTGTACATACTAGCAATCGAAATTGAAGTCTAGTTAACATGGTTCGGGCATGTTGAGAGAATGAAAGATGAACGACTAATGAAACAAGTTTATCAAGGTAAAGTAAATGGTAGTGTGCCCAGAGGCAGACCGCGGAAAGAATGTTTAGAATGTGTGCATGAGGCCCTAATTCGAAGAGACATAAGAAGCCATAGAAACACGACAGCTTGCATGAAAAAATGCATGGACGTGAAGGAAGCTAGATAAGTACACCAGGACAGAAAATTGTGACGACAAATAGTTTATAAAAATAGTAGCAGTAGAGTGAATGTCGCCTGAAACAAAAGACCTTGGATACTAATTCTAGATCAATCTAAAAAATCAATACCGCCTTCTTCACATTACTCCCTTCCTCACCGAGTGAGTCACGCCTACTCCGAAAAGGAAATGGCCTGATGGTATGATAACAATTTTATTTGGCTGTTAGGTACTGAAATTCAGTAGAAATCAGCTGTACTTTCTTCCAACTCACCGTGAGATAACACTGAATTGATTTCTATTTCAATAGTATTCACTTGAGCTTGAATTTCAGTTTAAGTCACTCAAATTAACTTGAAATCAGCCTTAATACTTAGACCATAAGGATCCATTCTTAACAAATTTCTTTCCTAATTAATAAAAATTATAAACAAACCTGAAATTCAGTTTCATCATTTTCGGTTCATTATCTTGTCCATGCAGCATCAAAGATTCCAGAATAGATCTCACATCTTCAACATGACCTTGAGTAGGTGAAACTGAAATCTCAGTCATTGTGAACGCATGTTCCGGCAAATTACTCAAGGGACGAAAATTTCGCACGTCCACGAATCGTTCTGATTTGAAAAGATTTTCATGAAGCTGAGAAAAATGCTGAAGTGGATGCTTCTTCAAATTATTGAAAACCAAAAGTGGACCTTTTTCAGTCAAAATCAAAAATTCCTTAGAATTATTCTTGATCTCATTTTCTTCTATTTCCAGGTCCTTGACTCTGTTGGTATCAACATTTTTTCTTTGTACTTGATCATAAGAAGAAAATCCATTTCTTTGATAAGGTAATCTTAAAATATCAAATGCTGCCGAAAAAATGGGGGAAACCATTTTCCTTTTTTTGGGCGGATTGAAAAATCCTCGTGGTTGAATTGCAGGTGGCGGAGCAGTTGTCTGTTTTTCTGGTTCCTCTTTTATCTTTTCTTCACTAGAATCGTCCAATTTATCAGATAATTGTTTAAGAATTAGCAGATCATTGATATCAAGATCCGATTTATCTGAAGTTTTTTCTGCATTGGAACTTTTTTCTGTATTGGTCTCTTTTTCGGAATTAGAACTTTTATCTGCAGTAGTTCCTTGTTGGGGGTTTACATTGGAGCCTGATTCAGCGTCTGGGGGAGGAAATTTTGAAACTGTTTTTGATTCTGAATCAAATGGCTTAGAATTGAATGTCCTTCCGGTTGTTTTCGCTAAAATCAAAAAGTAAAAAAACATCTTAGATTGAAAGTGGGTTAATAGAATCTTTCCACTAATTAAAAATTTTATTTTCCATAATCTAATCACTTGATACAGAAAAAAACACCTCAGAATTTTTTTTTCTAGGTAATCAAAATAATAATTCTTGCAGTAATTTAATATTGATCAATACCTGGTCTTGGTCCAATTTTTGAGAAACTCTTAGGAAATCCAAACCATGTTGGATGACCTTCCAAATGATAATTAATTTGCGAATTCATAAGAGTCGGCTGATTTTTATTGATGATATCAATAAAATTGGAAACATCTTGAGGATTTTTAGTTGATTGTCCTACTTTTACAGATTCGTAATGGCGCTTCTTTTCTCGTCGAGGATTTATCCAAAAATTTTCTTCTTCATCAATTGGATCTGGTAATTTTGGTAAAGTTGAAAAACTGATTTTTGAAATGCTTTTTGGTGCAACTTTTGAATCAGGAAATTCTTCAGACTTGGGACTATTCAGTGGATTATTGAGAACCGGTAAAGAAGTGCCCTAAAAATGAAATTATCATTAATATTTCTAATATATTTTAATCCTTAAATATTTATTTTTATATCAATGTAAAGCAATAGTAAAACTAATATTAATTTTTAAAAATTCTAGTTACTTTACTTACGTAAGCTGAAGACAAGAAAATAATCAAAGTCAATGAGGTTTCAACCCCACCCATCGTGAAATAAAATTAAAAATACTCTGAGAAAAAGCCTAATAGGAAGAAACTCGTACGTTTTCTTCAAATGATTTGCAAGATTGATTGAACTGTTTGACTGTGGTAATTACCTTCATTTTTTCTTTCAAGTGCTTTTTAAACGTGGTCAATCACCATAATGAACAACAATTATCGATAAGAGATTTCCTGTACAATTTCTTTTTCAAATTAATCAAGAATGACTGGATGCAATTTACAAACTTGAAATAATCTTTTTCGCATATTCCTAACTTATACAAATTTTTCAGATTAGTTGTTTGATATGAAAAAATTTTATGAAACAAAGATAAAAAAATAATTTTTGTGGCTTTTTGTGGCACTCAGTAATAATACTAGTTTACTTTTTATTTTGTGGCTTTGGAGTCCGCAAATGATGAAGAAGATTTAAATTTACATAAGATGATTTATTCCAGAAAGCTACATACTTGATGGGAGTTTTTGGTACATATCTATGCGCATTTTTGCCTAAATCTATTCATTTGTGCGTAAACTAAAAAAAATAATAAGCACAACATTCTGACAATTATTGTAATGCATGCTTCATTATACTTCGTGTCTAACAAGTTTAAATTTTGAACCCTTAATTAGTATTTTTACATCAACCTTAATTATTATTGCACTATACGTGGTCACTAAGAATTATGATTTACATTTTTTAAAATAAAATAAAATTTTTTATGTTTTCTGCAATGAGCATAAGAACTAGTAAAAAGGCGAAATTACAAAGTTATAACTAGAATCTAAAGGACGGAAAGGCAGAAAAATAAAAAATGTTCTTCACAAAAAATTGCAATCTGTTAAAAAATTTTCCTTAAATTTTGTTCCCTCACCCCCACCCCACTAATTTCCATAATTTTAGTAGAGGTTTTTTCCTTATTTTTAAAATGAATTTTTTACATTAAAATCATTTTAAGATGAGAGAAATGCAAATTGAAAAAACAGCACCCAAAATTTTGATGTTAAAAAATCATTATAAAAAGAAGGGGAAAACCTCTACTGAAAATGTTCAAGGCATGTATATATGTTTTTCGCCATTATCGAAATTAGTGGCGGTGAAGGTGGGGATAAGGCGTAAGGAAAAACTCAAAACAAATTGCAATATTTTTAAAAGAACATTTTTTATTTGTTTCATGTAACTTTATAGAGTTATAAACACTGAATAGGGCCCATGTATTGATCCGAAATTTCTGATGGAAATTTAAATCTTCTTTATCATTTATTGACCCCAAAGCCTAAAGACAAAAAAACTAGTACCTACTAGTTGCCTAAAACCCCAATACCTAAATAGCTAAATTTGTCAACCCAAATACCTAAATATCTAAACCTCAAAACCTAAATACCTAAAATATTGACCTGATAAAAATAAATTGGTTATAAATGAATACCTAATAAATATTTTCCATCTTATATCGCTTGCGCATCATATTTAATTCTAATTTATATAAAATTAAGGTTTGCTGATAAAACTATCATTATTTAAATAAATATCTCCACTAAGTTTCAGAAAAGCAACTGGTCCTTTGTGCGAAGTTTCCAAATTTAAAAATCTTGCAGTTGGAAAGGTTGAATGGGATTCATTATTCAGTGACTTGGCTATATTCCCTACTGGTTCTTTACCAGGGTCACATAAGAGTTCTTTTGAAATGGACGAAGATGCGGGAATTTTCTCAGAATGATTGTTTATTTCTTGAGAACTCGATTGATGAGAAAGTGGTGGCCCAGTAGGAAGAGATTGAGGAATAGGAACATTTCCAGAATAATATTCAAAATTATTAGAACTTTGAGGAGACGGTGCTGGTTCATTAGACAGGGGTTGAGATTCAGCAAAATTTCCAGTCTGATATTCAAAATTATTTAAATTTGATCTGATTTCTGGTCTCGGCTCTTTCAAATGATGATTTTGTCCAGAATTTTTTGGCAGCAAACCCAAATTAAAAGGGGATGGAATTTCGATTTCCTTTTGTGAACTCGACTTCAGAACACTCTAAAATGATATTGTTGTTGAATAATAGAATATGATTGTTTCTTAAACTCATCAAGTTCTCCAAGTTTCATAATATGTTATTCAAAATATATTTATGATTTATTTTTATTATTTACTTAGTAATTGTCCAATTAAAATCTTGAGTTGAATATTTAAATTAAAGTGTCTCAAAATGTATTTTATTTCGAATAAAACTGAATTTTTAAAAAGTATATGGGATTATTCAATTCACTTACCGGTATCTCAATCCCAAAACTCCCTGAAATAATTTTATCGACAATGGGGTCGGAATTGGTAGCAGATCCAAGAGAATTTCCAATTAAAGGAAAATTTCCAGTTCCATCTTTGGAAACTTGACCGAGATTAAATTCGTACTCCTTCGCAAAATTTATTGGACCACTGAGAGATTTAGCATCAAAATTAGCGGCTAATTTATGAATTAGAGGAAATATCACAGAATCTGCCTAGAAAATAAGAAAAAAGAAAAAATGCTTATAAAGAATCTTCTTTATCTAAATACATGAAAACATATTTAAACCAAACTAAAACTCTAATTGTTGATTAAAATTATATCAAATATAATTACGGGTTTTAAACAGAGGCAGCAAACCACCAGGGCCCCTCGGATGTTGCACATGATCGTTGACTACTTTCCAAAGACCGTTTTCGATTACTGTCGTTTATAACCTTGGAAGAGACTTCCAAACGAGTATACAATTTGAATTCTTTGAATCGATCGGATGAAGTCATTTATGCTTAATGATTAGATGAAAAAACGTTCCAGTGTGTCAAGATTGCAAATTGCATGACCAAAAGTGGTTTGATTGGGATCATTTTAATCTAATATGATCCCGTGGGTCATGATAATCCATAATTTCGTGACCCTCCATTAGACCACTATTGGGTCGATTGTAGTTCTTAAAGTCGGAATTTGATATTTTAACATTTTTTCTTTCTTAATTTTTCGGTACAATCTTTTTAAATTTTAGTTAGCCGCTTCTTGAATCTAATAAAATAATTTCTGGCTCAAATTATTTTTTTAATATCACGTACTCAATATATCTTAAGGTAATTTACTTACAAATAACCAATTTCAATAATAACCTCCAAAGGCAATTTTGTAATTAAATGTTCGAAAGATTTTCTTTACTCTTCAAGTCTTATTGAGAATATTGACAGTAAGATTATGTTGGAATACAATTTAAATAGTTGTAAATTGATAAAATAAAAGAATATTTATTCATTTTTAGCAAGAATTATTTATTTTTCTTAGACTCTTACAAATTGTTATAAGGCTAAGTGTGCATGAATGATGTGAAAATCACGTGTATGAGTAGTAGTCGATCTTATCGAAATTCATTTGTTCGAATGACTGCGGAGATTATACTCGAGGTCGGTGTTTGGTAGTAAATGCACTTACATCGAGATTGCCAATTCGTGAAATAAGATTTTATTACCACTTAATCTCAATGCCAATAGAATGTACAAATGACACTACCATTCTTCAAATACTAAAAGGCTTTAAATAAAATATAACTCAATTTTATATCCAAGATTACTTTTAATGTCAAATTAATTTCTAAAAAAAGAGAAAAATGGATGAATCGAAAATTGGTCATTGGCTGCAGATTTTTAATTATTTAGTGAAATAATAAAAAGCTGTAGAAATAAAAATTCTTAAAGGTCAAGACTTCGGAAAACGTTTTCAAAAATAAACAAAATATTTTATATTTCTAAATAATCAATATATTTTAGGTATAGTATATATGTATAATGAATTATAGTAAGTTTCATTCATTTTTTAAATATCTTGAGTGAAATTTATTAACTTAAATTATATCGGAGTTCAGAGATCAGTTTGAAATCATAAGGTTGGTTTTCTGGGAAATAGTAGTTCCTTTTCTCTGTAACAAAAATAATTTAATTTTATATTAGAAAGTATTATAGATTAAGAGGTATAAACTCTGTGTAAACTAAGTCATAAAATACTTACCTGCTCTAACCAAAAGGCCCCAATCCAACTCTCTTTGAAAAAAATAATATGATTAATGATTTCTCTCTTTGAAAATATACACAATAAAATTATTCTCATAATAAATTATAAGGTGTAACTTATTCTAGGACTTAAGAAGTTCAAAATATGACATCAAATATTAAAATATAATTCTAAAGAAATAATTAAAAAGATCGATATATTTTATTATCCATTTATACGACAGGAAAACATGAAAAATTACTAACATTTTTAGGAATAGTCAGTTTACGAAGGGATTCATAATTTTCATTATTTTCATCATCATCATCAGCAAGAGAGTTTTTGACAAAATTATTCCTTATTGGGATTTTACTCTGAAAAATATTAAGAACTTTTGGTTACAATAATTGACAAGCAGTCACGAACAATTGTCCCGGTTGGTGCCCGAAAGAATAACCCCTAACCGGAGGTGTGACAACCGTGCCAAAAGTTGAATGGTACCTGGGATATCGGGCGACCTCTCAGAGTATGCAGCCTTATCCTTGCACGCGGGGCTTTACAAGGATGGACGAACGCTTTCCCTGGATGCTCGTGGGAAAAACAATGACACAGCCAAACCACCAAAAAGTTTTAGATGCGGTTCAAAACGATCGAACGCACAGATCACCCGACAATGGGTCGGCAAACAGTGCAGATCACTCTTGAGTTTGGGGAGCTGAAAATAATTTAGATGGAAACACGACGACGAGCCAGCGAAACGCTCACATTGAGTGGACGAATCAGCTTAAGGATGACTTGCTAGACTACTACGATGCCAGAATTATCCATGCACACGAAGGCTTTATGGCGCGTATGCACACTCTGTGGTGCCAGAAACACCCAGAGCTTCAGCACGTTTCGCGTCAGTCATTGTGAAATCAACTGGTCTGCCTCTTGAAAAATGGATATGTAGGCGAAGTGCTTTCCCAACAGCTGCTTGAACGATCTGCGGATGAAGATGAGGAAGCGATATTGAGAACAACCGCGAAAAGCAGGCACGTTCTGAGAGACGATCGCGATTTCAGGACAAGGAGGAACATTGGCATGTAGGTTCTTCCTAAGCTTCAAGATCTGGCTGAAATGGATGCCTCCCTGCGTAAAAATATCTCGGAAGAGTCCGACTCACGGACCATCAGTTGTTCAGTTTATGGTGCTGCGAGAGCATTGGCTGACTCAAATCGAAGGCTAAACCGACGATGGATCAAAAGACCAAAAGATGCTTGCATCAACTAAACAAGAAGACTGGATGAGCAAGACACAATGCGTTCCGTTTCCAGTGTGTGTTTGACTACATAACATCGTAAACAACAAGATTGTTCGAAGAATTGAGCCTGTGTGGAGAGAACCTGCTGAGGTCTGGATTAACTATAGGAAAGCTTTTGATTCAACCTCTCATAGACTTATAATCTGTCTCTTGGAAAGCTTGAAAGTTCATCCACACATGTTGAGATGCATAGAAAAAATTGAAGCTCCTTTGGAAAACTAGATTTACTATCATCTGAAATATATTGTGCGACAACGAACAACGTCACCTTCCAGAGAGGCGTCTTTCAGGGTGATACCATAAGCCCTCTGCTCTTTCGCATCACAATTCTGCCTCTATTTCTCGCGCTACGAAATTCTCCTGGATACCTCTGCGGCGATATGAATCTTCGTGAGCCTAAGGTCACTCATGTACCCAAATTCATCTGAAGAAAGAAAAGGTTATTGGCGTTCTCGTCAACCCTGAGCTTGTAGATATAAGTGTTATCAGACATCTTGACATTGGGGAGACCTATACATACCTGGACGTGCCTCAAAGCCACATTCAGTACGTAAAATCAGTGAAGGCGTCTCTCCGAAGCAGATACAAGCATCTTCTTCCACAGATTTTGTCTTCAAATCTGTCAGCGTTGAACAAGGTATCTGCGACTAACATTCTTGCCGTCCCGGTTCTACTCTACTCATTTGGGGTGGTTCAATGGACGAAGAAACAGCTTACGACCCTTGATATCACCACTCGTAAGATCATGCATATGCATAAGCTTAAATCGTTGCAAATCGCAGAGATATTTTCCTAAAAATGGTCAGAAAACACGAGATGACGGGCAAAGGAGCGTTCCTTTACAAAACCGTGGAGCTTTTAATTTCCTCAGATCATCAGGACTTAATTCAGGTGCAGAGGGTTTCATTTTCGCATGCCACGACGGTGTCATTTCCTATACCGTGACCGCATTTTATGTCAAGAAGTTCCTAACGATAGGTGCAGAGCGTGTCCTGCACACGCTGAGAACCTAGAACACATACTTTCCGGGTGTTCCACTCACGCGGGACCAACGTATCTCTACAGATATAATGCGGTCCTGAGAGTGCTTTATCACCTTCATTGTCGCTCTTAAGGTCGACTTCGAATGTTGCGGCTGAACCTAAGCTAACGTCACGGCGGGAGCTGTATGCGTCACTCAATGTATTGCTTTTCAATAAATCTTATGGCTCCCTTTTCAATGCTGCGGCGGCAGGTGTGCGACAAGTTTGAGACAAACGAGCCGGACGTCGCTCCTGCTTCTAGTAACAGTCTAGACGCACAGTCTAGTTTATTGAGCAAGAGTTTTGTGTAAAATTTTATTTTGTGATCCAAATTATGGACGGTTCAAAGTAAATGTGATCAATTTGCTATTTGCATATAAAACAAAACGTTCCCACAACGTAATTATATTATTTATTAGTGAAGTAATCAGTAAAATTTTACTGATTACATGTTACATACATTACTATTTTTCATTCAATAAATTTTGATGTTAAAACGTTTTTTTGTGTTGAAAATTAATTTTTTCGATTGAAAACTCAACTGTTTCATTTTTGATAGAGAATAAATCTTTTTTAGTTGAAAATTAAATTCTTTAGTCGAAAATTCATGTATTTTGTTGGAAATTAATCCTCTTGGTTCAAAATTCAACTATTTGGTCGAAAATTCGTTTCTTTTGGTATAAATTTAATCTTTTTGGTTAAAAATGAAAATGTATGGTTGAAAACTAATAATTGAAGATTCGTATGTTTTGTTGAATATTCCTCTTTTTTTCATTTGATTATCTGTTCTAAGTTTCAAATTTAAATATTTTTTGGTTGAAATATCAACTATCATATTTTTAATGGAAAATTATCTTTTTGGTTGATAATAAATCTTCTCAATTGAAAATTTAACTGTTTATTGAAAATTTACGTATTTTGTTGAAAGATCATTCTTTTGGTAGAAAGTAAATTTTTTTAGTGGAAAACCCAACTGTTTGGATGTAAATTAGGATGTGCAAGTTGAGAATTCAAGTATTTGGTTGAAAATTGGTATTTCTTTGTTGAAATATCAACAATTAAATTTTTGTTGAAAATTCATTTTTGGTAGAATATTAAACTGCATGTTCAAAAGTTAATGTATTTTGTTGAGAATTTGTATTCTTTGTTGTTGTTTAGAATTCGTGTTTTTTCTTTGAAAATTCAACTAATAAATTGATACGAAATTGATCCAAATAGACGATTTTCCAGCAAATAGTATAATTTGTATTCAACCAAATAGTTTAATTTTCGTCTTAATCCGTAAATGTTCTACCAAATAGAATAATTTCCAACTAAAAGAATTAATCTTCAACCAAAAAGTGAATTATTAACAAAGTAGTTTATCTTTTAACCTAGTGTTAGAATTCATTACCAAAAAAGTTGAACCCCCGAATCAAAAAAGCGTTTAATTTTAAATCAAATAGTTATAGTTTAAATGAAATAATAGGAAATTTCTACCAGAAGAGATGAATTTTGAAACTAAAAAGTTGAATTTTAAACGAAAAATTCAATAGTTGATATTTCAATCAAAAAAGAATTTAATTGATTAGGAAAGTCGGTCATGCACATACATACATTACTACATAATGCATAATTACATATATAAATACTTGCATACATAAATAAGTACATAACTTCATTTATAAATGAATATAAACAAAACGTTCCTGCAACGTAATTATTTCATTAGGCTTTGTCAGTTCTATTAACATGTTTTAATTTCCACGGCACTAAGCCAAGATCACTACTGAAGTATTCAGTAGTCTTTTCAAACCCCTCAAGATCTCTTGTCGTATACAAGGCCTGAGGTTTATTTCGAACTGCATCTTTTAATAAAAGTAATAATAGATCTTCCTCCTCGTCAAGAAAATTGAATAATAGTTGTAGTCTTTCTGCCATCGCATACAACAACCTACTGCCGCAGACGATAAAACTGCACTAATATAGTGGGTGCAGTCGTCGCATTGGAAATCAAACATGCGGCTTTGACCACAAGGCCTGATTTGCAGGTATCCTGCCGTGCGGCCAGCTTGGGATCAGCCGTAGCATTCGAACTCCACCTTTACGGTGTTGGCCGCGATTCTGTCCTGCCGAACGCTCCGAGGGAGATAAGGTCAATTGTTCAAAACGGGAAGTGCCAAATTTTCTGGAACTACGATTTTTGGGCAGCAGTCTCCGTTGCACACTCGAGGCCTGAGATCGTTCTCCAAGCCTTCACGAAAGGAGCTACATTTATTCGTGATCGGATTCTCGTCTCCGGCCGACTACAACATCACTGCCAAGAAGAAGGAAAAGGAGGAGAGGTATCAAGACCTTAAAAGGGAGCTGCAGAGAGTGTACCCAAAATATTCGATTAAAGTAATTGTCCTTGTGATCGGTGCTCTCGGAAGTGCAAAACCGTCACTGGTTCGTAACCTTAAAGCCATACCCGCGTGTCAAGAATATGCCAAGGCACTTGCGAGATGGATTCAGAAAGCTGTCATCCTTGAGTCGCTTCGTGTCCTCAAGACACGCGAGGGTTTCGCCGGGCTGTCGATGTGATTTCATCGTGCCCTGTGACCACCCATCTCACGGTCGTGAGATGTGGCCATAGATGTGACTTATCGCAGTTCCTCCCAGTGGGACATTGCGGTGGTTGCTTAACCGTTTTTTGAAATTATATATATGCTTAAAGTATGGTTTTCTAAAATTAATTGAAATGAATATTCTGTTTATCTCGTCAAAACCAACAAATAAAAACAGAGAAAAAGGGCATGCAATTTTTGAATTTGTGAGAAATGTTTTCTAGTAACTTATTACACTATTAACTTACATTTTCCATGATGCGAAAAGGATCGGGTTTTCCTCGATCCTAGAAATAAAAAGATTTATTTATTTTTTCGTAGAAAAAATGTTGTGGCTACAGTTTGCACCCTGTTTAGTATTTACTTTCTTGAGGCATAATAGGGGAAATGCTCAAAACTAAATAAAAGCACAAATAAGAATCATTCTTATAATAAATTATTGAAAAAGTCATTTATAAATTTACTTTAAAGGTCTCAAATATTATACATATTTTATAGTATAAGAATTAATGGTCTTTTATGCAGTTTTTACTTACAGCATACATTGCAAACTCTATTCTTTGAAATTATAATCAATTTTTCTTAGTCTTAGAGGGAGATTTATGGCGAGGTAAATTTTAAAATCCAATTTTTTCACGTAAAATTCCGCCCCATGTACTGTAAAATACAATTTCAAAAAGTGTTCGTGTGTGTGTAACTTTCCTCTGGTAACCATATCTCGTAAGATAACAGAGTTATAATAATAAAAATTGAGCTCATTGTAGCTCCAATGGCTGTCCAGCTCTGATAACATTTTAAACCAGATCAAGGAATTAGAACTGCTTTTTTGCGTTTTCTTTTCGTCAGAAAATGTTCATTTATAATTTTTTTTTAAATTTTCTACGATAGTATGAAAATTTCCTTATAGTTTCTTTTCTAGACTTTTTCGAGACGCATCGATTGACTTACTGACAAACTTCACTTTATAAATAGAGATTTGTAGATTTGAAAAAATGGTTTACTTTGTGATATGTGAATTTATTTTTTGTTTGACTGATGCGTCTATTGAGCTATTGGCGAACGTTCTATGACGATTTATGGTCAATCAATAAAGATTTATAAAGTTTGAAAAACTTGTTTACTTTGTTTCTATGACGACAAATGTTTTAAATATTTGGAATATAATAAAACTACTGTAAAGTAAACAGTTTTTTCTTATGACAGAACACATTGATTGATCTTTTAATGGTCTCTCTGAAAAGGCATATTTCTTTCTTTTGATAGTGAAAAACTTTCGTCTATGAGAAAGAAAATTTATTTTATGCCTATGAGGAAGTACAGTGTTTCATTATAGTTTACATATTTGAATATAATTTCCATGAAAGTCTGTACGAGGGAGTTATTCGAGTCTCGGACTACAAATTTGGGGTAAAAATTCAAAAATTCAATAAGCGACGTAAATTTTATAAAATTCAATACCTTCGCGGAATTTCATGAGTATTAGTAAAGGAAAGTGGAGTGTGGTGTCAGTACAGTGTCACTTGAAACTAATGCTCGTGTTTTTACACTTTTATGTTAGTTTTTTACGTGAAATAGCTTTCTTTGGTACTCAAGAAAGCTATTTTATGTGACAAAACTGATATGAAAATCAAGAAACACGAGCATTATTTGCAAAAATCACCGTGCCCCGCACTGCCACCATGCCCCACTTTCCCCTACTAAATTATATTTAATGTTTGGACTTCCATGAAAGTCAGTATGAAGGGTCTTTTCGAGAATAGAATACGAATTTGGGGTAAAAATTAGAAAATTCAACAAAGTTGCTACATGCATTTTTGAACATTTTTAAATATTTGCGACTTTCTGTAAAAGTTGGTGCTGGGGTTATGTTCCAGTCGCTGAATTTATATTTTGAGTCCAAATTCATAATAGAAGATCAAATAAAACGACTAAGTTTATTGAAAGTATACTAAGTAAATCTGCAGATTGTCGTTAAAGTTTTAAAATATGAGTCAATGGTTACCAAAAAACATATTAAAGATCTTAAAGGTATGAAGATTTACAAAAGTATATAATTTAATTTTAAATCTGTACTTATTAAGATGGGAAATTAAAATAATAATTCTAAAATATTTGTCACCCTAGATTTTCGAACAAACATTTTGTTTTTATATATACAGAAAATTTTAAAAATTTTGATTTTAAGATAGAGATGCAATAAAAACACATACAATTTTCTCAAAGAGTAAAATTAATGTGAAATGGATAAAAATATGTACAAAGTACGAATTTTTTAGCTGTGTTTAAATTTTGAGCAATTCTGAAATGTCAGCGGATTTTTATTTTGCTTTGTTTGGCTTGCCAATGAGTTGCTGTACATTGTTCCACATTTCATAAACAAATTTACCGGTTTGTGCAATTCTGAAGAGTCTGAAATACTTTTTTTGGAACGTACATCTTTGGGTTTCCAGCAGGGTGTCTTAAAAAAGTCTATGTTTTTTTTTTCATGATACACTCCCTAAACTTGTACTATTTGGTGAAAAAATACATGTATATTTCTCTTTTTTGTTTTAAATAATTTTAAGCCGTGGTCCTGGGGCCTTAAACTATCCTAAAATGATCAAAATGATTAATTAGTGTTAATTTTCGTAAATATAATAACTGTTTGCTAGGAAATACAACTGATGGTACAATACGTTCAGGAAAACAAATTGGGCCCAATCTGACTAAGAATTCTACCCCTAAGCGTTAAAAACTATCATTTCTGGAGGATAAAATATTATATTTATTTATTTGTCTTGTTAAGACATTTAATTACCAAAAAATCCAAAGAATGACGTATAAAATCTTCAAAATTCAAAATATAATATTTTAACCCATGTAAATGGTAGTTTTTTAAGACAAGGGGCAATATTTTTGGTCTAATGGGTCAAATTTTTTCTGAACATATGGTATATATATCTAGAAATATATAATTGAAAAATAAGCTTAAACAACCATCGCAGGGTCCCACTGGGAGCAACTGCCATCCAAAAATGACACCGGCTCCCAGTAGGACCGCGGTTAATCTCACTCATTGCCACGTCTCACAACCATGAGATGGGTAGTTTATATATATATATATATATATAT
>JAABKJ010006584.1:0-21815 GCA_011634705.1 Andricus grossulariae
TCGTGAGAATTAGGGAAATCCAGAGAAGAAAAATAATTCGAGAAATTCAGACGATTCAAGGAATTCAGTGAATTCAAGGATTTCAGAGAATTCAAGGAATTCAGTGAATTCGAAGATTTAAGAGAATTGAAGGAATTCAGTGAATTCAAGGATTTCAGAGAATTCAAGGGATTCCGAAAATTGAAGGAAATCAGAAAATTCAAGAAATTGAGATAATTGAAGCAAATCAGAGAGTTCAAGGAACGTAGAGGATTCAGGCAATTCAGGGAATTTAGAATAGTTCGAGAATCCAGGGAATTTAAATAATTCATAGAATTAAGGGAATTCAGGGAATTCGAAAAATCAGGGAAATCCAGACAATTAAAGGAATCCTGAAAATTGAAGAAATCTAGAGAATTAAATAAATTCAGGGAATTGCGATAATTCCTCAAATTCAGAGAATACAGGCAATTCAGGAAATTGAGAGCATTCAGGAAATTATAACACTCCCCTTCTTCATCTTCCTGTACCCAGTCGCCGCTTCCCTTTCCCATACATCCTTCATTTTTAATAATTTTTCCTACTTCTCCATAGCTCATGTACCTGCTTCTCCTTCCCATATTTCTCCTCACTCCCCAAACCCTAATTTGTCCACACTTCCTCTGCTTCCTCTCTTCTAATTCGTCCTTCTTCCCTTCTCCTAATTTCCTTTCAATTCGCCTTTTCCCACTTCCCTCGTTTTCTTTACTTCTCCACCCCTTATTACCCTTCACTTTCCCTATTTATCCTCACCACATTTTCTCTCCCCTCCACATTCCTTATTTCCCCTCCTTGGAAAAAAATACAACGGACGGACACCTAATCAAAAATATGAGGGTTTCTGCCCGGGACTATGAAACCCTAAAAATGGACTTTTTAAGATCGTAAATAAACTGTCACATCAAATTTCATAAAAAATGTAGTTACCGGTCTTTTTGTTTAGCACCGGCAGTATTTGGAATACCAAACTCGTCTTAAAGTTTATAAATAAGAGACTAGTTTTCAAAAATCAATTGCCAGAACACTGCAGTATTCCACTATCCAATTTCGTCTATTTTCGTCACTTTTCGAAGAAATTGGAAATTTGTTGTTGTTGTTTACGGTTGGAAAAAAATTGAGAGACGGAAAAGCGCGTGCCGGGCAACGGAGCAGGAAGGACTTTCGTCCAGGACGGGTTCGATGCGCGTACTGGGATGAGAGTGGGTTGGAACCACCCTCTCTCGCATAGGAAAATGGGGAGAGGAGACTGGAGAGCTTGGGAGGAAAAGAGAAAATCGACTCAAAACAGCGCAAGCTTAGCTTCGGAAAATGCATATCGGGTGAATCGGGTCGTAGTCGCTGCGAGCAAACTGTGAATCGAGCTTGCACTGACTGCCAGGGTCGCCCTGGAAAAACCTTGGGCCAACTTTTCGTGACCCGATTCAAAACTGTGTCTGGTTCACGGGTCCTCTGAGAGTTCTTTGTCTCATTTCAAAATTTAGGATTTATATTCTATTCTGGCACATTCCAGAACATTCGAAAGTATACCAGAAAATTCTAAGCTATTCCAAAATATTTAGTAACACTCCAGAAAACTTTGGATCATTCCAGGACATCCCTGAATATTGCAACTAAGTCTGAAGCAATCTCGAACATTTCAGAACATTCTGTAACATTCTCGAATATTTTAGAAACACCCAGAAGAACACCCCAAAAATTTTGAAGCATTTAAGAACATTCTGGAAAATTTAGAAACATTTCAGAACATTCCCGAATATTTGATAAAAATCCTAATTTAGTTGGTCGCCAAAATGATTATTAAGTTAATACTTTCTGGTTTAGTGTATCATTTATAATTATTTTTAGTGCATTTGAGTTGCTTCGAATTCTATGTATTCCTTCAAATTTTTTGAATTCTTTTAGCTTCTTTCAAATTTTTTTGAATTTTTTCAACTTCCTTGAGATCTTCTGAATTCCTTGATTACTTTTTCATTCCTCATATTCGTATAAATTCATATGAATTCTTCAAATTCCTGGCATTATTTTTCAATCCTTGGAATTCCCTGAATTGATTAATTTTATGTAATTCCCTGATTTTCGAAAATTCCCGAAATTTCAAAACAATTTATAGAATTCAGGGAATCCAGCGTATTAAGGGAATCCAGAGAATTAAGGGAGTCCAGATATTTATGGGAATACAGAGAATTAAGCGAATCCAGAGAATTTAGGGAATTCAGAGAATTCAGAGATAGAATTTCGTGAACTCCAAGGACTTTAAAATAATGCAAAGAATTCAGAGAATTGAGGGAACTGGATGAATTCAAGGAATTTAGAGAATACAAGGAATTAAAAAAATTCAAGGAGTTACAGCAATTCAAGGAATTTAGAGAATGTCAGGAATTAAAAGAATTCAAGTAATTTAGAGAATTCAGACTATTCAAGGAATTTAGAGTATTAAGAGAATCGAGGGAATTCAGGTAATTCATAGAATTAAGAAAACCAGAGAAAATTGAGGAAATCCAGCGAATCAAGGGGATCCGGAGAAATAAGGGAATCCATAAAATTAAGAAAATCTAGTGAATTAATGAAATTTAGGAAATTTCGTGAACACCGGGAACTCAGTGTATACAGGATATTTAGAGAATTTAGAAGATTCGGATAATTTATAGAATTCGGGACATCCAGAGAATTAAAGGCATCCAGAGAATTAAGCGAATTCAGGAAATGTAGAGACTTCGGGGAATGTCGATGATTCGTAGCATTAATAGAATCCAGGAAATAAAGGAAATCCAGAGAAAGGAAGGAATTCAGAAAATTTATAGAATTTCGAGAATTCGGAGAATTTATAAAATTTATAGTATTTCGAGAATTCGGATAATTCAAAAAATGTATAGAATAACAGGGAATTCAGATAATTCACAGAATTGAGGGAATCGAGAAAATTGAGGGAATCTAAAGAATCTAATGAAACCGGGAAATAGAGGGAATCCAGAAAATTTGCGAAACCCAAAGAATTAAGGGATTTTAAGAAATTTCGAGAATTTCGTGATCTCAAAGAATACAGGAAATTCAGGAAATTTAGAGAATTCAAGGAATTTAGATAATTCGTAAAATAAATGTATTTACAAAATGAATGGAATCTAGAGAATGCAGGAATTCGAAAAAATTATAGAATTCTGGGGATTCGGAGAATTCAGGGAATTCAGATAATTCAAAGAATCAGGGGAATCGTGAGAATTAAGGAAATCCAGAGAGTCAAGTGAATCTAGAGAATTAAGGAAATCCAGAAAATTAAGGAAATCCAGAGCATGGAGGGAATTCCGTGAATTGGGAAAATTTAGAAATTTAAGAGAATTGAGAGAATTCAGAAAATGAAGGAAATCTATAGAATTAAAGAAATTCAGAAAACTGATAGAATCCCGGGATTAGACAAATTAAAAAATTTAGAGAGTTCGGGGAATTTAGATAACTCACAGAATTAAGGGAATCTAAAGAATCTAATGATACTGGAAAATAGAGGGAATCCAGAAAATTTAAGAAACCCACAGAATTAAGGGAATTGAAGAAATTTCGAGAATTTCGTGATGTCAAAGAATACAGGAAATTCAGGAAATTTAGAGAATTCTGGGAATTCAGATAATTCGTAAAATAAAGGTATTCACAAAATGAAAGGAATCTAGAGAATGAAGGAATTCAGAAAAATTAGAAAATACCGGGAATTCGGAGAAACCAGGGAATTGAGATAATTCACAGAATTAAAGGAATCATGAGAATTAAGGAAATCCAGAGAGTCAAAGGAATCTAAAGAATTAAAGGAATTCAGAAAATTAAGGAAATCCAGAGAATTAAGGTGATTCCGGGAATTAGGAAAATTTAGAATATTTAGAGAATTCAGGGAATTTAGATAATTCAAAAATTAAGGGAATCAAGAGAATTGAGGAAATCTAGAGAATCAAGGGAATCCAGAGAATTGAGGAAATCCAGAAACGTAAGGAATTTCAGAAAATGAAGGACATTCAGTAAATTTAGAGAATTCAGGGAGTTTAGATAATTTATAAAATTGAGAGAATCCAGAAAATGAAGGAAATCCAGAAAATTCAAGTAATTCAGAAAACTGATAAAAACCTCCAATCAGAAATAAAAAATTTAAAGAATTCAGGGAATTCAGATAACTTACAGAATTAAGGGAATCGAGACAATTAGAAAAATCTGGACAATCAAGGAAGTCTAGGGAATGAAGGAACTCTAGGGAATCAAGAGGATCCAGAGAATTAAGGGAATCTAGAAAAGTAAAGGAATCCATTCAATGAAGAGAATTCAGGAAATCTAGAGATTTAAGGGAACTCATATAATTCATAAAATTAAGGGTATACAGAAAATAAAGGCAATCCAGAGAATTAAAGGAATTCAGAAAATTTAGAGAATTCAGGAAATTCAGATAATTCGCAGAGTTAAGTGAACCAAAATAATTAAGGAAATATTGAGAATCAACGGAATGTAGAGAATTAAGTGAATGCAGAGAATTAAGAGAATTCAAGAAGTTTACAGGTTCAGGGAGTTCATATAATTAATAAAATTAAGGAAACACAGAAAATAAAGAAAATCCAGAGAATTAAAGGAATTCAGAAAATTTAGAGAATTAAGGGAATTCGGATAATTCACAGAATTACGGGAGACGAGAGAATTGAGGGAATGTAAGGAATCAAAGGAATCCGGAGGATTAAGAGAATCCAGAAAATTAAGGATATCCAGAGAATTAAGGGAACTCAGGAAATTTCGCGAATTCCAGGAAGTCAAAGAATACAGGAAATTCAGAAAATGTAGGGAATTCAGGGAATTCATATAATTCTTAGAATTGAGGGAATGCAGAAAATGAAAGGAATTCAGAAAATTTGGAGAATACCGCAATTTAAAGAATTCAGAAAATGTGGAGCATTCAGATAATTCGCGGAATTAAGGGAATCAAGAAACGTACGGAATATCAGAGAATTAAGGAAATTCAGTAAATTTAGAGAATTCAGGGAATTTAGATAATTCATGAAATTGCGGGAATCCAGAAAATGAAGGAAATCCAGAGAATGAAAGAAATTCAGAAAATTGAGAGAATCCCAGTGATTCAGAGAATTCAGTGTAATCAGATAATTCACAGAATTAGGGGAATCGAGGTAATTAAGAGAATTTAGAGAATCGAAAGAATCCGAAGGATTAAGGGTATCCAAAAAATGAAAGGAATCTGGAGAATGAAGGAATTCAGAAAATCTAGAGAATTCCGGGAATTCGGAGAATTCAGGAAATTTAGATGGTTCAACGAATCAAGTGAATCATGAGAATTAAGGGGGTCCAGAGGGTCAAGGGAATCTGGAGAATTAACTAAATCCAGAAAATTAAGAGAGACCAGAGAGTTAGGAGAATTTAGGAAATTTCGAGAATTCCGGGAATTTGGAAAATTTAAGAAATTTAGAGACTTCGGGGAATTCAGATAATTGAAAAATTAAGGAAATCCAGAGAATTAAGTAAATTTAGAGAATTTAGAGAATCCAGAGGATTAAGGAAGTATGGAGAATTATTGGAATTTAGAGAATTAAGAAAATTCAGTAAATTTAGAGAATTCAGGGAATTCAGCTAATTCATAAAATTGCGGGAATCCAAAAAATGAAAGAAATCCAGAGAATGAACGAAATTCAGAAAATTTAGAGAATCTCAGACATTCAGAGAATTCAGAAAAATGAGAGAATTCAGTGAAATCAGATAATTCACAGAATTAGGGAAATCAAGAGAATTGAGAGAATTTAAATAATCGAAAGAGTCCAAAGGATTAAGGGAATGCATTAAATGAAAGGAATCTAGAGAATGAAGTAATTTAGAAAATTTAGAGAATTCCGGGAATTCGGAGAACTCAGGAAATTCAGATAATTCAACAAATCAAGTGAATCATGAGAATTAAGGGAATCCAGAGAGTCAAGGGAATCTGAAGAATTAACTAAATCCAGAAAATTAAGGAATTCCAGAGAATTAGGAGAATTCAGAAAATTTCGAGAATTTCGGGAATTTGGAAAATTTAGGAAATTTAGAAACTTCAGGGAATTCAGATAATTAAAAAATTAAAGGAATCGAGAGAATTAAGGAAATTTGGAGAATTTAGAGAATCCAGAGAATTAAGGTAGTCTAGAGAATTATGGGAATTTAGAGAATTAAGGGAATCCAGAGAATTTAGGAAATCCAAAGAATTTGGAAAGAGAATTTTCTAAATTCCAAGAGCTTCAAAATATTTCAAAGAATTTGGAGAATTCAGGTAATTTGCGAAATTAAGGGGATTCGAGAAATTCACAGAATTAAAGGAATTCACTGAAGTTGAGAAATTCAGATAATTTAAGGAATTTAGAGAATTGAAGGAATACAGAGAATTGAAGGAATTCACAGAATTCAAGGAACTCACAGAATTATACGAATTCACAGAATTGAAGGATTTCGGAGATTTCAATGAATTCAGAGAATTTAAGGTATTTACAGAAACCAGGGAATTCAGACAATTCATCAAATACTTCAAGATGAACTTGAATCTCTGGCGAAGTTAAGGACGATTTCATTGAAAAGTAGAAAAATTTTGATAATTCGACTTGCCGTCGTCTCAGATTTTTTCAAAAGTTTGAATATCTGGTACTATCGGATGATTTCTAAAATCAAAATTCATTTTTTAGCAAAGTTTTCAAATTTGTTATTAAAAAATGTAGAACAAAGCTATTCTTGAAATTTTTAGTTGAACATAATTCTGGATTTTTTTTAAACTTTGGCTTGCTTGGATCAATTGGCCTCAGTCTTTCATTTTTTCAAAAATTTTAATCTTTTTGTTCACCATTCACTTCACATTAATTTATCAGTTTTTGTACAATTTTTAATCATTATTAGATAATAAAGAAAATTCAGAGGTAACCAAGCGACAGGGAACCAAGTCGGAGGAAACAAAGTCATTGAGAACCAATTTAGACGGAACAAAGTAATAGGGAATCAATTCGAAGGAAACCAATTTAGGGGAAACCAAATCAGAGGAAAGGATTTCAGATGTAATCAAGTCATAGGGAACGAGATCATGGGAAGCCAATTCATAGGGAGACAAAGCATGGCAAGCCAGGTCAGAGGGAAGAAAATTCAGAGGTAACCAAGTCATAGGGAGCCAAGTCATAGGGGAAAAATTGAGATGTAACAAAGTAATAAGGAATCAATTCGAAGGAAACCAATTCAGAGAAAACCAAACCAGAGGAAAGAAAATCAGAGGAAAGAATTTCAGATGCAATCAAGTCATAGGGAACGAGATCAGAGGAAACCAATTCGTAGGGAAAGAAGTCATGGTAAACCAAGAGAGAGGGAAGAAAGTTCAGAGGTAACCAAGTGACAGAGAACCAAGTCAGAGGAAACCAAGTGATTGGGAACCTATTCAGATAGAACAAAGTAATAGGGAACCAATTAGGAGGGGACCAAATCAGAGGAATTATTGTCAGATGAAATTAAGTCACAGGGAACGAGATCAGAGAAAGAAAATTCAGAGATAACCAAATGATATGAAACCAAGTCAGAGGAAACCAGGTAATTGGGAACCAATTCAGACGGAACAAATTATTAGGGAATCAATTCGGAAGGGAACCCATTCATAGGAAACCAAATCAGAGGAAAAATTTCAGATCCAATCAAGTCATAGGAAACGAGATCAGAGGAAACCAATTAATAGAGAAAGAAATCATGGTAAACCAAGTCAGAGGAAAGAAAAATTAGAGATAACCAAGTGACAGAAAACCAAGTCAGATGAAACGAAGCCATTGGGAACCAATTCAGATGAAACAAAGTACAGTCGAATCTGGATTTACTGCCAGTTCTGGGGCTGACCTTGAAATTAAATCCAGAGTCTCGGAACTGTTTTGTCTCTCTCCTGTTTTATTTCTCTCCAGTTTCTCTCTCTGTTTTGTCACGCCTTAGTGCACACCGCACATCCCCCCGCAACGCCTCTTACCAATCCCCACGGCGCGGCGTCAATTCTCGGAAGAACACAATCCAGGGGAACTAAATCCCGGTTTCACTGTAATAGGGAACCAATGAGGGGACCAAATCAAAGGAACGATTTCAGATGTAATGAAGTAATAGGGAACGAGATCAGATGAAGACAATTCAGAGGGAACCAAGTCATAGGGAACCAAGTCAGTGGGAACCAGGTCAAAGGAAAGAACATGCAGAGGTAACCAAGTCATAATGAACCAAGTCAGAGGGAACAATGTCATACGAATGATTCATCCAAATTAAGTCTTTTTTTACAGCTGCGTTATGTTTCTTTTGTAATTTGATTTCAATTTTATAGAAATGGGAAGACATGCCATACAGGAAGTAATGAAATATTTCATCTCCACTTTTACAGCCAGGAAATCTGTCGTTAAGCATTTAGGTAAATGTTATGGCGAGGGGAGTCCATGACCCAGTTCAATGGAGGCGTGTACTGAATCGGAAGATCCCATCGAGAAACTTGGGGGATGAAAGGGTGCTACGACCCCTTCCTTTCGACTCTCAAGAGTGATCGTGACTCTTGCAGGGCCAAGTTCGACATGCCAATTAGGTCTCAAACTAACGAACTGGAAAGCCGTTTTACTCGATAGCTTTCATTCAAATGATTCAAACTCACTCTTTGCCAAATATGGTCCAACTTATGTTCATTTCTATTGTATAATAAACTGGAATAATTCAATTAGAATTATGCATTCTCAGGTTTTCTCGGGAATCTCAGGACTAAGTATTTCTTTTCATTCCATAATTCTAGGTTGATACTTTTATGTGATACATATATTTTTCAAAATAGACGAGAATTTATGACGAACGGTGTAAAGCAATCTCTCCATGTTAAAAAAAACCTTTTGAAAACTCGTCTGAAACGACCACTCTGAATTACCCTGAATTATTTTGAATGCACATTGAATTATTTTTAATTCTTCTGAGTTCTTTTCATTTGGTGTATACTTTTTAATTCCATTAAACTGATTGGTATGCTTTTAATCTTTTCCGAATTCTTAGAACTTCCTTGAGGTCTTCTGAATTTCTTCAAATTCTATAAATTATCTTAATTCCTTCATTTCTCCTGAATTCCTTCAATTTTTCTTAATTCCGTAAATTATTTTAAGTTACTTAAATTCTACTAAATTCTTTGAATTCTTCTAAATTCCTGGAATTCATATAAATTCCTTGAATTCGTCTAAATTCCTTGGGGGCCATCCGTATTCCACGTGGACAATTTGTTATCACTTTTTGGTCCATTGCCCCCACCTCTGGCTCTTATGTCCAGGTGGGCTTATTTCATTTTAAATAAAATATGTAGATTTGGTATTCAAAAGCTACGAAGCAAGGTATAGGAAGTCTAAACAAAAAGTAATCAAGATTTTGTTAGTTTTTCGTGTTTTTATGAAAATAAATACGCAGATTCAGGACGGGAGTCCACGCAGACTTTGACTAGAAAATCCTGAGAATTCAGAGAATTCGCACGGAATTAAGGAAATTCATAGAATTAAGGGAATTTGCAGAATTAAGGAAATTCACAAAATCCAGGGAATTTACAGAATTCAGGAAATTCACAGAATTAAGGGAATTCATAGAATTCACAAAATGAAGGGAATTTATAGAATTCACAGAATAGAAAGAATTCATAGAATTCACAGAATTAAAGAAATTCGTGGAATCCACGTAATTCAAAGAATTAAGGGAATTCACTAAATTGAGGGAATTCATAGAATTCAGGGAATTTACGGAATTAAGAGAATTCACAGAATTAAGGCAATTCACAGAATTGATGATATTCACAGAATTTACGAAATCCACAGAATTAAGGTAACTCGCAGACTTAAGGAAATTCATCAAATTCAGGGAATTTACAGAGGTAACAGAATTCATAGAATTAAAGGGATTCACAGAATTCATGAAATTCACAGAATTTAGGAAATCCACAGAATTCATGGAATTCACAGAATTTAGGAAATCCACAGAATTAAGAGAATTCTCAGAATTAAGGGAATTTACAGAATTAAGGGAATTTACAGAATAAAGGGAATTCATAAAATTGATAGAATTCCTCGAATTTATAGATTCAATCGAATTTATCGAATTCATAGAATTCATAGAATTTATAGAATTCATAGAATTAATAGAATTCATAGATTTCATAGAATGCATAGAATTCATAGAATTAATAGAATTAATAGAATTCATAGAATTCATAGAATCCATAGAATTCATAGAATTCATAGAAATCATAGAATTCATAGAATTAATAGAATTCATAGAATTCATAGAATCCATAGAAATCATAGAATTCATAGAAAGCATAGAATTCATAGAATTTATAGGATGCGCAGAACTAAGGAAATTAAGGGAATTTATAGAATTCACAGAATTGAGGGAATTTAGAGAATTCGGGGAATTCACCAGATTGAGGAAACTCACATAAATAAGAGAATTCACAAAATTCTTTGAATTCACAGAATTAAGAGAATTCACAGAATTCACAGAATTAGGGAAATTCATAGAATCCATAGAATTCATAGAATTCATAAAATTAATAGAATTCGTAGAATCATAGAATTCATAGAAATCATAGAGTTCATAGAAATCATAGAATTTATAGAATTCGCAGACCTAAGGAAATCAAAGGAATTTATAGAATTCACAGAATTGAGGGAATTTAGAGAATTCGGAGAATTCACCAAATTAGGGAAACTCATAGAATTAAGGAAATTCATAGAATTCATAGAATTAGCAGAATTCACAGAATTGAGGAAATTCATAGAATCCACGTAATTCACAGAATTAAGGGAATTCACTAAATTAAGGGAATTCATAGAATTCAGGAAATTCACAGACTTGAGGAAATTCATATAACCCATGTAATTCACAGAATTGAGGGAATTCACTAAATTAAGGGAATTCATAAAATTCAGGAAATTTACAGAATCAAAAGAATTCACAAAATTAACAGAATTCACCAAATTAACAGAATTGATAGAGTTAAAGGGATTCGCAGAATTCATGAAATTCACAGAATTCATGAAATCCATAGAATTTGAGAGATCCACAGAATTCAGAGAATTCTCAGAATTGAGTGTATTTACAGAATTAAGGGAATTAACAAAATTAAGGGAATTCACTAAATTGAGGGAATTCATAGAATTCAGGGAATTTACAAAATTGAAAAAATTCACAGAATTAAGGGGACTCACAGTATTGATGAAATTCACAGAATTTGGGAAATCCAAAGAATTAATGGAATTCATAGAATTAATAGAATTCACAGACTTAAGTGTATTTACAGAATTAAGGGAACTCACAGAATTAAGGGAATTCATAGAATTGATAGAATTCCTCGAATTTATAGAATTCATCGAATTCATAGTATTCATAGAATTAAGTAAATTAAGGAAATTTATAGAATCCACGAAATTCAGAGAACTAAGGGAGCTCATAGAATTCGGGAAATTGACAAAATTAAGGGAATTTACATAAATAAGAGAATTCATGAAATGCACAGAATTAAGGAAATTCATAGAATTCGCAGAATTAAGGGAATTCATAGAATTCATAGAATTCATAGAATTCACAGAATTAGGGGAATTATTGAATTAGAGAAATTCACAGAATCAAGAGAATTCACATAATTAAGGGAATTCACAGAATTAAAGGAACTCATAAAATTCAGAGAATTTACAGATTTAACAGAATTCACGAAATTAACAGAATTAAAGGAATTAAAGGAATTCAAAGAAATCATGAAATTCACAAAATTTAGGAAATCCGCAGAATTCATGAAATTCACTGAACTTTGGAAATCCACAGAATTCAGAGAATTCTCAGAATTAAGTCAATTTACAGAATTAAGGGAATTCACAGAATTAAGGAAATTTATAAAATTGATAGAATTCCTCGAATTTATAGAATGAACCGAATTCATAGAATTCATAGAATTCACAGAATTAGGGGAATTCATAGAATTAGAGAAATTCACAGAATTAGGAGAATTCACATAATTAAGGGAATTCACAGAATTAAAGGAACTCATAAAATTCAGAGAATTTACAGATTTCACAGAATTCACGAAATTAACAGAATTCGCAGAATTAAAGGAATTCAAAGAAATCATGAATTTCACCAAATTTAGGAAATCCGCAGAATTCATGAAATTCACTGAACTTAGGAAATCCACAGAATTCAGAGAATTCTCAGAATTAAGGCAATTTACAGAATTAAGGGAATTCACAGAATTAAGGAAATTTATAAAATTGATAGAATTCCTCGAATTTATAGAACTAACCGAATTCATATAATTCATAGAATTCACAGAATTAAGTAAATTAAGGAAATTTATAGAATTCACGGAATTCACAGAAATAAGGGAACTCGTAGAGTTCCCTTATTTTTTTATATTTTTTTTTATTGACTACAGAGAATTCAGTGAATTCAGGGAATCGAAAGAATTCACAGCATTCTAGCAATTCAAAGTATTTCAGAAATTCAGGGAATTCAAGAAATTCTTTAATTTGGTAGAATTGATTATATTCGAAAATTTAAAGAACTCAGAGAATTCAAGAAATTAAGAGAATAAAAAGAACACGCTAAATTCAGGGAATTCAAGAATTTCGTTGAATTCAGAGAATTACAGGAATTCACTAAATTCAGAGAATTCAGGAAATTTCGGAAATTTAGAGAATTCTTCAAATTCAGAGAATTTAGGGAATTCAGAAACTTCAAATAATTCCTGAAATTCTTGGAATTCAGGAAGTTAGCAGAATCCAGACAATTTTAGGGATTTCAAGGCATTCATAATATTGAGAAAATTCAAGCAATTCATGAAATTCAGAGAAATTAACTAACAAATGTTTAAAAAAATTATTATTATTATTTATATCTAGCTTCTCCTATAGTAATGCTAGAGAGTTGCGGTTTTTTTCTGAAAATTTCCACTTGCTGTCAATTTTTCACTTCCAAAAAAGATAATTATTTAAACAAATTATTATTATTTATAACTATTTTCTCTTACATTAATGCTAGAAAGCTGCGGTTTTTTCGGAAATTTTATACTTTTTGTTTACTTCTTACTGAGTGATTTAATAATTAATATTAGTTAACAAATATAATTATTTAAATAATTTATTATGGTTTACAACTATCTTTTCTTAGAGCAGTGCTAGAAAGCTGCAGTTTTTTAATGAAATTTTTAACTTTTTGTCTACTTTTCACATAAAATGTGATAATAATTATTGAAATTTAAGGATCATAATTTTTATAACAAATTATTATTTTTTATAACTAGCTTCTTCTATGGTAATGCTAGCGAGTTGCGGTTTTTTTCTATAAATGTCCATTTTCTGTCAACTTTTCACTTCCAAAAAAGATAATTATTTAAACAAATTATTATTGTTTATAACTATCTTCTCTTACATTAATGCTAGCAAGCTGTAATCTTTTCTACAATTTTCAACATTTTATCTACTTTGCACATAAAGTATGATAATAATTATTGAAATTCAACGATCATAATTGTTTAAACAAATTATTATTATTTATAACTAGCTTCTGCTTTAGTAATGCTTGATAGTTGAGATTTTTTCCCGAAATTCTCCACTTTTTATCAACTTTTCACTTAAAGTGAGGTGATAATTAATGCACTTTAGGAAACATAATTATTTTAACAAATTATTATTATTTTTTACAATCTCTTCGATAAATGTGGTTTTTTCTGAAACGTCAAATTTTTTCTTCACTTTTTACTTAGTGAGATAGTAATTGACGTAATATAACAAACATAATTATTTCAAAAATTTATAATGATTTATAAATTAAAAAAATTAACATCAGTTTGAATAAAAAGGCTCTCAATGACTAACTTAAAAAAATTTACACTTAATATGATACATCTAAAAAATTGGAAGAATATTTCAAATATTTGTTTTTTTTTCATAGAAAAATATATTCATAAATAAGAAAGTGATTATTTAAAAAAGGATCCTCTCTATTGCTTATTTATTAATTAGTAATTATTTTGAAAACTATTAAGTTACTTAACTTGTATTAATTATTACCTCACTAAGTGAAAAGTTGATAGAAAATGGGAAATTCAAGAAAAAACTGTAACTATCTAGAATTACTATAGGAAAAGATAGTTATTAAAATAAAAATTTGTTAAAAAAATTATATTTGTTAATTTTCAATAATTCTTACCTAGCTGTAAGCAAAAATTGGACGAAAAATCGAATATTTCAGAAAAAAACCGCATCTTTCTAGCATTATTCAAACATAATATTATCTAAAATGATATTAAATTGTTTAAACAATTATTTTTGTTAAATTTGATTGATTATTGCCTCGATCTAACTGGAAAGTTGAAAATAAGTTGAGAAAAATATGAAAATCTGCGACTTTCTAACTCAATTTTAAGAGTGAAAAAACTATAAACAATAAAAAATTGTTTAAAAAATATATTTGAACATCTTATTATTAGTGAAAAGTAGTATTTTATGTACCAGAAAAAATTAATATTAAAAAAAATTCTAATTAGCATCAGAAACTCGCAAAACCCAATTAATACCCTAATTATAATTATTACCTTAATTATTATCCTAATATTGACGATTTTGAATGAAATTTACAAAAACGTCTTTTTTCTTATGGGAAATATTTAAAAACAGAAAAATAAATGTGCATTTATTTTTTGTAAAAAAATTCAGTTAAAGGAACAGTGAAGAATCGACCAAATTTCAACACCTGCGCGACACCTGCCATAAATTCTGTGAAGTTCCTTCTTCAATTTACCGGTTCTTTCCAAATTGTTGCAACTTTCTCGACTTTTTTAATAAAAAACAAAAAATAATATTTTTTATGTGAAAAAAAGGCAAGAATTAAAGGAACCACCACATTTTTTCGTCATCTCCACAACTGGTTTATCAAGTTTTTTTTTCACATCATTTTTAATTCTATTGGGTATGAAAAGAAAGATCTTTTAATAGAATCCGCTAATAAGAAATATAAAAATTTATGTTATTTCTATAAATTAAATTAAATAAAAAAATAAATTGATACAAAATAATATAATTAAGGTTCTCATAATTGTTTAAGCAAATAAATTAACTTGCAAAAAAGTTTATCCATTAATTTATATTTATATAGATTTATAGCGTCCTAAAAAATTATACGTGTCTCTAATTAGTGCAAAATATAAGTAAAAAAGTTGTTGCGCGGGTGTGCGCAGGTGTGCGCAGGTGTACCGGAAGTCCTACGTACCAGTGGAGCACGGTAGCGTCTCAGAGTTCCGATTCGATGACTCTAGCGCTGTCGATTGGTCCCACTGGTCCCGGTGGTCCTGGTTCCCAGATTCTGGAGATGACAATACTTTTGAGTCTGCCGATTCGGCCATTTTCAAATTAACTCACGACTCACGATAATTCACTCACGGATCCCGAATCGACAGATTCGAATACTGACTTTCAAGTTAAATTTTTCAAAACTCGAGTTCATGACCCGATTGAGTCAACTAGAAATTGTAGTCGGAAAAAGATACGGAAGGTGGCACCTCTGGCGGCATCAGTTCACTGTCCAGTCAGTGGCGCCATCCTGCGGACTTTCCTGCAAGTATTTCGATTGATTGCAAGTATCTCGAGTGATGGAAAGTATCTCGATTGATTTAGTCCGAAAAGGATGCGGAAGGTGGCACCTCTGGCGGCACCAGTTTACTCTCCAGTCAGTAGCGCCATCCTGCGGACTTTCATGCAAGTATTTCGATTGATTACAAGTATCTCGATTGATGGCAAGTATCTCGATTGATTTAGTCCGAAAAGGATGCGGAAGATGGCACATCTGGCGGCACCAGTTGACTCTCCAGTCAGTGGCGCCATCCTGCGGACTTTCCTGCAAGTATTTCTATTGATTACAAGTATCTCGATTGATTTAGTCCGAAAAGGATGCGGAAGGTGGCACCTCTGGCGGCACCAGTTCACTCTCCAGTTAGTGGCGCCATCCTGTGGACTTTCATTCAAGTTTCTCGAATTTAAAATCAATCGTGTACTTACGCAAATAATTTTTCAAGTTATTAATTTTTTATTTTGCATTAATAAAATAGATTGTATTTCAAAAAAGCTGGTGCGCAATTTACAAATTAATAAAAAACAACGACTGAGTTTAAGATCCTTTTTTAGGAATGCTTAACATTTTTAATGAAGTTTGGAATTGTTCAAGTTTTAACGCTTAAATAAATTAATTAATTTTTGAGGGAAATAGAAGAAATTTGAAACAGATAGTTGAATTTTCAACCAAAAAGATTAATTTTATATCGAAAAAGAGGAATTTTAAACAAAATACTTGAATTTTCAACGAACTAGTTGAACTTTCAAATAAAAAAATTAATTTTCTATCAATTAGTCTAATTTACAGCTAAAACATATAGGTTTTCCACCAACAATGGAATAGTTTTTCAGTTGAAAAATTAACCCTGAACAAACAAAAAAAACTAATTTTTAACTGAAATGATGTAACTACTACAACTAGATTAGTTAAATTTTTAGATGAAAAAAAATCTCGACCAAAAAAATACAATTTTTCAACAAAAAAGTTAGATTTTCAACCAAAGAGATGAATTTTAAAGGAAATAAAGAATTTTCAACCGAAAAAATGTCTTTTTAACAAAGTTGTTGAATTTTCAACAAAATAGATGAACTTTTAATCAAATATTGGAATCTTCAACCAAAAAGAATAATTATTAATAATAATAAATAATAATAATAAAATAATCATAATAAATTTAAAAAATAATAAAAGATTACTTTCTATCGAAAAAGATGAATTTTCAATAAAATACATGAATTTTTAACGAAATAGTTGAACTCTCAACTAAAAAAGATAAATTTTCAATCAATTAGTCTAATTTCCAACTAAAAAATGTCAATTTTCCACCAATAATGGAATAGTTAAATGCGCAATTAAAAAATAAATTTTCAATAAGAAACACAAATTTTCAACTAAAATAATGCATCTTTAAGTGGGCTATTCAAATTTTCAGTTTAAAAATAAAATTTTAAGAAAGAACCAATGACTTTTCAACAAAAAATTTAAATTCTTACCACAAAAGTGAATTTCTAAGTGCAATGAAAAATCTTCTACGGAAAAAATTAACTCTCAACAAAATTGTTTAATTTTCAACAAAATAGATCAACTTTTACCCGAATGAATTTTTAACGAAGTAGTTGAACTTATAATTAAAAAATAAATTTTCAACCAATTAGTCTAATTTACAATTAAAAAAGATCAGTTTTTCACCAACAATGGAATAGTCGAATTTGCAGTTAAAAAATAAATTTTTAACAAAAAAAAACTAATTTACAAATAAAATAAAGAATCTTTAACAGGACTAGGTAAATGTTCGGTTGAAAAATAAAATTTCAACCAAAAAACAATGATGTTTCAACAAAAACTTAAATTTTTGACCAAAGAGGTGAATTTGAAATGCAATGAAGAATCTTCAACGGAAAAAATGACTTTTTAGCCAAATTGTTTAATTATCAACAAAATAGATGAACCTTTAACCGAGTTGATGAATTTTCAACAAAGAAGATTAATTTTTAATTAAAAAAGATCAGTTTTCGACCAAAAATGGAATAGTTAAATTCTCAGTTAAAAATAAAGTTTCGACCAGAAAACAAGGATTTTTCAACAAAAAAGTTGAATTTTTTACCAAAGAGGTGAATTTTCAAATACAATGAAGAATCTTTAACCGAAAAAATGACTTTTTAACAGAATTGTTTAATTTTCAACAAATTAGAATAACTTTTAACCAAATTGTTAAATTGTCAACAAAAAAGAATAATTTTCAACCAATGAGATTAATTTACAATTAAAAAAGATAAACTTTCGACCAATCAGTCTAATTGACAGTTAAAAAAGATAAATTTTTCCCCAACAATGGAATAGTTAAATCTGCAGTTAAAAAATAAATTTTAAATAAAGAAAACTAATTTTCAACTAAAATAATAAATCTTCAACTGGGCTGGTTAAATTTTCAGTTGAAAAAATAAAATTTTAAACAACAAACAACGATTTTCCAACGAAAAAGTTAAATTTTGGACCAAAGAGATAAATTTTCGAATGCAATGAAGAATCTTCAACCGAAAAAATGACTTTTTAAAAAAATTGTTTAATTATCAACAAAATAGATGAACTTTTAACCGAGTTGATGAATTTTCAACAAAGAAGATTAATTTTTAATTAAAAAAGGTCAGTTTTCCACCTAAAATAGAATAGCTAAATTTGCAGTTATAAAATAAAATTTCAACCAAAAAACAACGATTTTTCAACAAGAATGTTAAATTTTTCTGTTTTTGTTTCGTTTTTTAACGAAATTGTTCAATTTTAAACAAAATAGAAGAACGTTTAACCAAATTGTTTAATTGTCAACATAGAAGATTAATTTTCTATTGAGAAAGATTAATTTTCAACCAATTAGTCTAATTTACAATTAAAAAAGATCAGTTTTCCAAAAACAATTGAATAGTTAAATTTGGAGTTAAAAAATAAATGTTAAATAAGAAAAAAACTAATTTTCAAATAAAGTAATGAATCTTTAACTGGGCTAGTTAAATTTTCTGTTAAAAAATAAAATTTTAACCAGAAAACAACGATTTTTCAACGAGAAAGTTAAATTTTTTACCAAAGAGGTGAATTTTCAAATGCAGTGAAGAATCTTCAACCAAAAAGATGAGTTTTTAACAAAATTGTTCAATTTTCAACAAAACAGATGAACTTCAAATCAAATTGTTGAATTTTCAACAAAGAAGATTAACTTTCAATTAAAAAAAGATCAGTTTTCCAACAAAAATGGAATAGTTAAATTTTCACTAAATAAATAAAATTTCAACCAAAAAACAACGATTTTTCAACAAGAAAGTTTAATTTTGTTGTTTTTTTTTTTTTTAAATTTTTCATTTTCAACAAAATAGAAGAACTTCTAACACAAAAGTTAAATTTTTAACCAAATTGTTGAATTTTCAACCAAAAAGATTAATTTTCCATCGAAAAAGATTAATTTTTAACAAAATACATGAATTTTCAACAAAATACAAGAATTTTTAACGAAGTGATTGAATTTATAACTAAAAAAGATAAATTTTCAACTGAAATAAAGAAGTTTCAACAAGAAAAGTCACTTCAAATTTGGTGATTGTGAATTCTCTTTTGTCAAAGCTCCTTCGGCTTTAAAAAACACATTGTCATCACGTATATCGTGCTTCGCACTCAATTTTGTCCAACATGTCAACTTTTCGACATTGTTTAAATTTTCAGTTGAAAAAAAATTAATTTTCACCATAAAAATTTAAACAAAAAACTACGCATCCTATAAAAAAATTATAACAAATTTGTAGTTTTTTTTGGGGGAAAACAAATTTTGTGGCTTTATTTTTTTCGTATCTTGTGTAGTCTTACCGCAAAATAGAATGGTTAATTTTTCATTATTTGTTTTGCGATCAAAATTTGAGTTTTCGATTTTTCAAGAAAATTCCAAATTTTTTTGATATGATTATCTTGTGACTCGTTCAAAATGCAATTGTTTTCTTCTTGAACTCATAAATAAAAAAGATAAATTTTCAACAATTTAGTTTAATTTTCAAATAAAAAAGATAAATTTTGAGCCAAAAATGAAATAGTTAAATTTTTAGTTGAAAAATTAATTTTTAGTCAAAAAAATGATAATTTTTACTAAAATAGTGTATTTTCAACTGGACTAGTTAAATTTTCAGTTAAAAAATAAAATTCTAACAAAAAAAAAAAACGATTTTTCAACAAAAAAGTTAAAATTTTGTTCAACGAGGTGAATTTTCAGTTGAAATGAAGAATCTTCAACAGGAAAAATAATTTTTAAATTAGATTGTTGAATTTTCAAACAAAAAGGACACTTTTGAACAAAATTGATTAATTTTCAACAAATTAGATTAGCTTCCAAGCGAATAGTTGAATTTTCTACCAAATTTTTTCGATCTGAGAAGAATAATTAGCTAACGCAGAATTCAAATTTTCAACAAAACACATGAATTTTTAGCTGAAGAATGATAATATTTTAAATAAAATAGTTAAATTTTCAATTAAAAAATATATTTTCAACCAAAAAACAACGATTTAAAAAAAGGGAAAATTTCAACTAAAATGATGAATTTTCATCCAAAAAATTACTTTCATAAACTTGTTGAATTTTCTACAAATTACATTAATTTCTAACCAAATAATTGAATTTTCAACCAGAAAGATTAATTTTCTTCTGAAAAATATAAATTTTCGAACAAGTATTTTTAACCAAAAAGTGAATTTTCAAGTAGGAATTTTAATTTTCTAGAAAAAAAATTCGACAAAATAAATAATTTAGTTTCAACTTAGAAAGAAAAATTATCAGAGCAAATAAAATATTTAAATTTTCAGTCAAAAAATTAACTTTTGATAAAAAAAAACGAATTTCCAAGAATATAGTTTAATTTTTAACCAAACCATTTTCAATTTAAATTAAGAATGTTTTATCTGAAAAATTAATTTTTAGGAATGCAGTTGAACTTTAAACCAAGCAGTTAAAATTTAATAAAAATTATAAATTTTCAGTGGTAAACGAAATAGTTAAAGTTTTAGTTGAGCTATTAATTTTTAAATAACGAAAGGAATTTTCTACCAAAGCATCCTTGAATTTTCAACCTAAAAAGACGAATTTTCAACAAAATATTTGAATTTCCAACAAAAAATGTCTTTATTAAAATAGTCGAATTTTCTATTAAGGAGATTAATTTTCTACTCAAAAAGACGAATTTTCAACAAAATACATGAATTATTATTAACCTAAATAACCCCGAATTATCTTAATTACAAGTGGATTACTTCGAGTGAGACCTGGATACCAGATTGTAACTGGATTAGTCTGGATTACAAGTGAATTACTCTGGCTTACAAGTGTATTACTTCGAAATACTAAAATTCCTGCGAATAACTAGAATTATTGCGAATTACTCGAATTACTTTGGGTTACAAGTGAATTACTCCGGATGACTAGAGTGGATAACGGATTGTAACTGGATTACTCTGGATTATAAGTGAATTACTTCGGCTTACAAGTATATTATTTCGAAATACTAGAATTACTACGAATTACTGTGTATGACAAGTCGATTAGTCCGGATTACTACAGCGGATAACGATTTGTAACTGGATTACTCTGGATTGCAAGTGAATTACTCTGGCTTACAAGTGTATTACTTCGAAATACTAAAAATCCTACAAATAATTAGAATTACTACGAATTACTCGAATTACTTTAGATTACAAGAGAATTACTCCGGATTAATAGAGCGGATAACGGATTGTAACTGGATTACTCTGGATTATAAGTGAATTACTTCGGCTTACAAGTATATTAATTCGAAATACTAGAATTACTACGAATTACTGTGTATGACAAGTCGATTAGTCCGGATTACTACAGCGGATAACGGATTGTAACTGGATAACTCTGGATTACAAGTGAATAACCCTAGATTACTAGAGCGGATAACGGATTGTAACTGGATTACTCCGTATTATAAGTGAATTACTTCGCTTTATAAATATATTATTTCGAAATACTAGAATTACTACGAATTAATGTGTATGACAAGTCGATTAGTCTGGATTACTAGAGCGGATAACGGATTGTGACTGGATCACTCTGGGTTACAAATGAATTACTCCGGATTACAAGTGTATTACATCGAAATACTAAAATCACTACGAATTACTAGAATTACTAC
>JAABKJ010006585.1:0-21815 GCA_011634705.1 Andricus grossulariae
AATTTAACGTTTTTATTTTTGGTTTGATATTGATCTTTTTGAGTTAAAAATTCGACTTTTTTGGTAGAAAATTTATCTTTTTGGTTGAATCTTCATTTTTTTGGTCAAAAACTTAACTATTGATTTCAAATTAAATTAAGTTTATAAACTTAAAATATAACTGTTTCACTTCTTGTTAAAAATTTATCTTTTTCAGATGAAAATTCAACTATTTGGTTCAAAATTAATTTATTTTTTTGCAAATTAGCTTTTTTTGTTGAAAATTAATTTATTTAACTGAAAACTTAACTATTTTATTTGTGTTGAAAAATTTATCCTTTTTAGTTCAAAATTCAACTAGTAGGTTGAAAAATCATATGTTTTGTTGATAATTCGACTATTTGTTTGAAAATTCGTTTTTTTTTTAAGTTGAAAATTGATCTTTTTCAGTTGAAAATTCAGCTATATTTGCTTGAAAGTTCGTTTTCTTTGGGTTGAATATTAATTTTTCTAACTGTAAATTTAACTATTTAATTATTGTTCAGACATTTTTTTAAGTTGAAAATTCAACTGTTTGTTTGAAAATTCGTGTATTTTCTTGAAAATTTGACATTTTTGGTATAAAAAAGAATTCTTATTAGTTAAAAATTCATATTTTTGAAAAAAATCCATTTTTTGGTTTAAAATTCAACTATTTTGTTGGAAATTCGTTTTTTCTTTTGGTTGAAAATGAATATTTTAGTTGAAACTTCATTTGCTTTTTTGAAAATTCTCTTTAATTTTTAAGTTGAAAATTGATCTTTTTCAGTTGAAAATTCAGCTATATTTGGTTGAGAGTTCGTTTTTTTTTGGGGTTGAATATTAATTTTTCTAACTGTAAACTTAACTATTTTATCATTGACTAGACATTTTTTTTAGTTTAAAATTCAACTATTTTTTTTTAAATTCGTGTATTTTCTTAAAAATTTCACTTTTTTGGTAAAAAGGCATTCTTATTAGTTGAAAATTAATCTTTTTGGTTGAAAATTCATATTTTTGAAAACATCAATTTTTTTGATTAAAATCGAACTATTTTGTTGGAAATTCGTTTTTTCTTTTGGTTGGAAATTAATCTACTTGGTTGCAAATTCATCTTTTTGGTTAAAAATTCCTCAAGTTTGATGAAAATGCTATACTTTTACTTGAACAAATTTTTTCGACCATCTGTTTTCGTTTTTAAATTTAACTATTTTATTATTGGTCACAAATCGATCTGTTTTAGTTGAAAATTCAATTTTTTGTTGAAAGCTCATGCATTATTTTAAAAATTCAATTTTTTTGGTAGAAAATTGATTTTCTTGATATTATTAACATTTTAATTCAGTTATTCAATCTGTTTTTCTTTTTCAACTCTCTCTGTTTTTCGAAAACAATATCAGCATACGGTGAGTAATTTTTATTTAATTTTTGTCTCGAGACTGCTTTTTCTAAGTCTTATTGTAATTGCTGAAACTAGCCCTGAAATAATAATAAAAATAATAATATTTTTTTCAAAAATGAGTTACAAAATTTTCATTAAATTATGTACAATGGCGGTGATGTAAAAGGGGATAATTTTATATGTATAAAAACTTCAAACATGGATTTTCGAGACAGTGAGAAAATAAAAACACCAAAAAATCAATGAATATAATCAAAAAATTTTTTGACTCAAAAGGTATAACTTAGACTAGTGTGCGTACTCACTTTCCAAAATTATTGTTTTCCCTAATAAAATGAATCATCCGTATACATATGAATCAGGGTGGTCGCAGGTCAGGGAAATTTGAAAATCAGGAAAAATTGAAAATCAGCGAAAAATCAGGGATTTTGATAAAAAATTGCAAAAGTCAGGTAATTTCTTTAAGAAGCATGTTATGTAACTGCTTTCTTTAAACGTTTCCACGCAGTCACTTTTGGTCATTTTTTTTCTCGAATCACTTTTGATTCACTTTTTATAGTCACTTTATAAAATAAAAATTTTACTTCAGTGTGACTTCATCGCCATTAAATTCAGGTCTATACCTATTTCGGAATTTTCTTCAATTCTCTTGAAATATTTTAGCGAAAAGATTCGTAAAATTGTTAACAGATTTCAATTATCTGAAGGGGTTTGGCCGAATGTTTCAGATTTTAAAGTATTTTGAACAATTTCAAGGTATTTTAAGGAGCTTTGAAAAGTTTCGAAATTTTCAAAAGTTTTCGAAGGTTTGTAACATTTTTGGGTATTTAAAAAATTTCATAACGTTTCTGATGTTTTTAATGATTTTAAGGGATTTCCAAAGCTCTCAAGGTATTTTAATAAATTTTTCAGGATTTCAGGAAATATCATCAGATTTCATGTAATCAAAATATTCAGGGATTTTAAAAGATTTGAAAGGATTTGAAATATGTTAGGGTATTTATAATCGATTTCAATAATTCAAAGTGATTCCAAAGAATTTGGAAGATTTTACGTTCTTTTAAAAATTTAAATGCATTTTCAAGAGCCTTAATAAAATTTCAGCGATTTCCAAAGATTTTCAAGAAATTTAAAGATTTTGTGATATTTGAAACGATTTTGAGGAATTTTTAATTGATTTTAATAATTTGAAAGAGCTTCAAAATTTTTCAAGGGATTTTAAAAGATTTAAAGTATCTGTAGAGTATTTTTGATATATTTGAATAATAAAATAAATAATAATAAAAATAATTTGAAGTGATTTCATAGAATTTTAAAGAATTTAGCATATTTTTAAAAATGTCAAGTAATTTTTAAGAGCTTCAAAAAATGTCTCAAGGTATTTTAATAAATTTTGCGAAATTTCAGGAAGCATCATCAGATTTCATAAGATTTGATGGGATTTTATAATATTTTTATGGATTCCCAAGAATTTATTCACAAGAGGTGAGGGATTTCGTAGGGTTTCAAAGATTTGAAAATATTTTCAAATATTTCTTTCTATTCATCTGAATTCATTTGAAATTCACCTTTATTTCTTAAATTATTTATCCTGGATTCATTTGAATTCTTTGGAATTCTCTTGGATTTGTTTCATTCACTTGAATTCTTCTAAATTCACTCAATTCTACTCAATTTAATGGATTCTTTTAATTTGTTTTCCGTTTTTCTTTAATTCATCCTGAAGTTTTTAAAAGTCAGCCTGAACTCTTATGCATTACATTAATTTTTTTTAATTCTCTTAAAAATTTTGCTAAACTCATTTCAAACTTACTGAATAGAAAATTTTTTTTTAATCGTATTTAATTTACTACGTTCACTCTATCTTTACTCAATTTGAATTGATATTAAATTGTTTTGAAATCTTATGAATGTATGATGATTTCTCTTGAATTAATTTATTATTTTATTAAGCATGATAATTAATTACATTTACTCAATTTTTGGGTTAGAAATTAGTCCCTTTTTCGTTTAAACAGGTGGTTTTTTCACTTTTCTTCAAGTAAATTAGCCTGTGGCAGCTATGAGAATAATAAACTAAAAATTTAAAAATTTAAATTTTAAATGGTGTTATTCAATTTATAAAAGATCCGATAGTAAAAGTTTCCCAAGATTAGAATTTTCATCTTCAAATATTACTGTTCAGGGAAAATGAAAAATTAGTCAGAAAAATGCAGTTTTTCGGCCACCCTGATATAAATCTATGAAACCTTTTTGCCGAATTGATTTCTTTTCTAAGTTTTGGCGCTTGATGAAAAATTAATAAAGTTTAGTTTGTTAATTTTCCAGTTTTTTTTTATTTTCTCCGCAAGCTGTTAACGATACTCTGTGCATTTCAGGCCATAATTAAAAAGTGGTATAGAGTCTTTAGAACTTGAGACGTAAAAACAGGGGAGTTAACAAAGTTTGCCGAGTCACTTACTGTTCTTGGCTTCCGGGCCGAGTCGTTCGAGAAAACTTTTCAACTCTCGACCAGCTAGGTCTCAATTCTTAGTTGTTAAACTGAGGCCCATTTGTGCAGAACGCGTGTCAAATCCCACTGTTCTTCATCAACTTTCTCTGCTGCCACTTCAGAAAGCAGTTATTTTTTATTATTCATTTGAAGCTTTAATGATCCTTTGCTTGCGTCTCCACATAACCGGCGTTTATTACTTTCTCGAAATTTCGCTCACTCAGAAGAAAAGCTCGCCTGGTCGATATTGAGCTTCCAGTTTCGATTTGTTTAGATAAAAAATAGAAGTTTGAAAAAAACCCAAAATATTGTGTACCAAATTTCCAAGGAAACTTACGAAAAACAATTCTTTTTACACTGCTGGTCAGAAATTTGTATCCATCTGTATTTTGATGATTGAGCCCATGGTGAAGACAATTCAATAATTTTTAAAGAATCTTTTGCGGAAATAGCAAGGATTAGGGTCGAAACTTTCATTCCGTTGCGTTACGTTATTTGTAAATGGAAACCAAAATAGAACTTGTTTTGCTACACCATAACAAAAATCAAGCATTAACGTTTACTACTCTCTGATCATTATCTGAACATCCTGCCGACCTGATGTTAAAAGTGAATAATCTAGGTGCGTCAAACGCATTTTCCTCGAGGAAATTTTCCTTCAAATGAATACTTGATACTGTCTAATTATTGCCTGAACATTCCGCCGACCTGATGTTAAAAGTGAATGATCCAGGTGTGTCAAACGCATTTTCCTGGACAAAATTTGGCTTTAAATAAATATTTGTCACTCTCTGATCATTTCCGAAAGCTCTCTTTAACCTGATGTTAAAAGCGAATAATCCAAGTAAATCTAACTCATTTTCCTATAGGAAATTTGTCTTCAAATAAATATTTTCCACTTTTTAATCATTACCTGAACATTTAGTAAACCTGATGTTGAAGGTGAATGATCCAGGTGTCGACCCGTCGACCTGATGTTAAAAGATGGAATTTAAAAGGCAAAGTTGTGTCAAACTCGAGGAAATGTTAATTTAAAATCGAATTTTCTTGAGGAAAATGCATTTGACATACCTGGATCATTCATTTGTAATATCATGTCGCAGAAATCTCGAGGAAAATGGGCTTGAAACACCTGGACCATTCATTTTTAACGCCAAGTGAGCGGGATCGTCATATAATGATCAGGGAGTGGTAATCGATAATTAGAAGCTAAATTTTCTCGAAAAAAATGCGATTGACACACCTGGATCCTTCATTTTTAATACCAAGTCGACGGATCCATCAGATTATGATCAGGAAGTAGCAAACGTTCATTTGGAGCCAAATTTTATCGAGGAAGATTCATTTCACACACCTAGAACAATTATTTTTAACATCATCTCGACGGGATATTCAGGCATTAATCGCGGAATAGCAGAGGTTTATCTGAAGTCAAAATTACACGTTGAAAATAAGTTAAACCTACCTGGATCATTGAATTTTCTCTGTGGCTCTTTGAGACATCTATGGATGGTAAACTATTATTTCAACTTCTCAGAGGAAAATGATTTTGATACACCAGAAACATAAGCGTTAACTCTTATGGAATTCTCCTTAGTCAAAATGTGTCCAAGTCCTAACAAATTTTCGTTTCAAGTTTTCATTTCGTTATGCCAGATCGTAACTATATTTGATGAATTTCTGTTTCGTGAGTAAGAATCGTAACTATTTTCTTTTTAATTTTCGTTATTACAAAGAATATTGAATCTTATTTTTGTTATGTTATCAACAACCTGAATTAGCCGATGTTCTCTTTTTGTTTCAATTCATTAGTGTGATTAGTTGTGATTTTCTGGCATGCTGTCGAAATTTAAAGCTTGAACAAGAAAGTTGGAAAAGTTTCAATAACATTCTTGCTAGGAAAAACATTTGTGTAAACTAGGATAAAGGAACTCATTGTCGAGAAATCAGGCAACTTCAAATTTTGTTATACTCTTTCTTAGGAATAAAAACTTCTACAACTTTGAAGCTTATTTAGCTGGACAGTAAGTTGAGTTTTGCTCACCAATCTTACAAATTTTCATTCAACATTGGGATTTGTAACAGCAATGCTACTATCACAAACTCTAAATTTCTTAAATAATCTATCATTTAGAGTTCTCTAAACGTTAGAATTTGTAGTAGCTATGCTATTATCACAACTCGAAGTTTCTCAAATAATAATACATCTTATAGAGTTTTTTTTCATTCAAATTTACAGCAACAATGCTACCATCACATGCTCTGAATTTCTTAAATAATTAATCTCGGAGAGTTTTTTAATCATACAACCACTATTTAAAAATGAGAATTTATAGTAACTTTGCTACTATCATAAACTATAAAATTCTTAAATAATTATAATACGCTTATGATTATGGGGAATTATTATGCTCAATGCGGAGAAAATTACAGAAAATATAGACTAAGACTTCATAGTTTTAGGACTTCTTTGGTCAACCTTTCTTTTTCGATGTATCAATTTTTCCTTGTTTCATTTTCATGATCTTTGCTCTTTCAATCTGTTTTTCTGCAGTTTCTTGTTCGGCTGAATACAGCACTAGGCGATTGTTCCTTTGACTTCTTTGATTTGTTTGGAATTCCCGCATAGAACAACTGATTAGCAAATGCCTTAGATAAAGAAGATTCTTTTCTCAGGAGTTTATTCGAGGAAGAACTTAAAGCCAGTGTCTCTTTTTATTGAATTATGGGATCCAATTCTTCAGCAACTATAGGATAATATAAGAGAAGGTCGATTATTACGGATACGCATTAATTGAGAGTATAATATTAGGAAAGAAAATGAATATAATTCTTACCACGTTCGGAAACATGAACTTCCAGGATGATCTTGATCACAAAAGGTCCTGTCAAGCTGAAGCCAGACCCATCACCTTGTAATGAAGCACTTGATGCTGAATATGAATTATGCAGATCTTCGTTTAATTAGCTTACTGATTCTAATACTGATACTGATGCTTGCAGTACCATGTCAGGATTTGTAGCCTGAAAAATTACCTCCAAAATTCATTCGGAGAAAATGAACAATTTATTTCAGTATAGTTAAATTTTGAAGCAGCAAAAACAGTTTAGACCATAACAATGGAAATGATTATGGAGTTACCTGAATCTTCTTAAACGATCTGTGTGCACAGTTTGCAATAGGCGAATTAGAAATTTTTAGCTTTACTTTTCGGAGGACATTCACAATGGATTGTACCTTAATTTCCTTTTCCTCGAAACGTGGTTCTAAGGTCCTAATCGGATTCTCAGCGAAATCAAGTGTCTCCTCAATCACTGTGACCCTCCTTACGAGCAGCAAATTAAAATTCTAGTGGGTACAAACCACATACTCGAAATTAATTTTTAATGGCGTTGGTCAAAGAAATTATGTCCAAAGTTTCAAACAGTAGTGATGTGAAGGTGGCTTTCGTCAAGCAATTGTTGATGTTGTCCAGTTTCATTTGCCACATACGCATTGTTTCTTTACGGCAACTTTTCAATGGCTTAAGCATACTTACATCTTCTTGTTGCATAATGTGAGTATCATTGAGAGGCAGGCAGTACAGAATTATGCAATTTCGCGTCACAAAACTTGCTTACTTTTATTGTTACATGCGGATCTACGACCACCAACAAAAATAATCACTGGCTTTGGAATTTTTTCCTCATTAGCCTTGAGTTAAAAGCATTACATATGTTCTTGGAGAAGCATTAGCTTGTTATCCAGCCCGACTCACTTTTTCCCAAAATCCAATTTGATGGCATACTTTCTGTTACGTTTTTAGGCGGTTGAATATGAGGATCAATCAACATAGGTGGAGCAATTTCCCCTAATGGTGTAAATATTATTTTATCCTTTAGGATTAATAACTTTACGGGTTTTTGGACACAAACGGAATGCTGTTTTGTCGCCATTGAGAATTCGTCGAGGATCGAGAGAAATACACATTAAATTGTGTTCAGTCCAAAAGTGTATTAACCCCTTAAACCATTTCCTTATGCTTTCATCAGTCACGACTGCTCTGCTTTTTAAAATTCCTTCCGCAGTAGAAGATGGTCGAGAACATATATTTGGATGACTTTTCAGAAATAAGGAGCACCATTCCATTCCAGTTCGACCGTTTGTGAATGGCGTAACCTTTTCATTTTCCTTTATAATGTCAGCAACGGTGTTTTTAGAGTTATCGATCTTGAAAGGAAATCCAGATTTGGTAAAATTGATGGACCAATCTACAATAGTATTTTCCCTCACTTCTGTTGAAACAAACTGGACCCGATCCTCCTCTATCTGCAGAAGTTCGACCTGCTATAGTATCTCCGATTGTTGTTTCTGAAACTCTAAATTTTCGGCTGGCTTGGCGGACTTTTTTTCCTCTTTCAAAACTTTGCAAAGCTGCAGCTTCTTCGTCTAAAATATATTTTAACAAGCTGCGCCTTTTCCTTATTTCTTTATCCGGAGGAATCTCTGCAGCTAAAATGTCTTCAGCTGGAAGATCCAGAATATCTTCTGTCGTGTCAGTCATATCAGAAAATACATACGGACACCTAGAATAACGTTCTCTTCTCAGGAAATAGTCAAGTTATACAAAATGTATGAAAAAGGTCTTTTGGTTAAATTGTCTCATTATATGACTCTTGATATAATTTTCATATCATTTTTTGATATCAATATTTATTGGCTCTCATAGAAAGAACAGTTTCTTTGATTCAAACAAATTTCTTTGATTTAAAGGAATGGTTTTTTGTTCCAATGAACAGTTTTCTTCAATTCATAATGACATTCTCCATTTTGAAGTAATTTTTGGTTGAATGGAAAAAATGCTGTTAAAGAAACTGTTTCTTTAATTCAAGTCAAATATTTTTCTAAATGAAAGCATCAGAAACACGATTTTTCGAGTAAGTTGACCGAAAGACCTTTTCTACACATTTTGTATGGGATCCTTTCCTAACATTATGTGATTTGAGAAAAGATACCACTAGAAATCAATTTCTTAGTAAAATTGGAAGAAAATCCTTATCAAATTTCATAGAAACTACTAGAATGAAATCTTATTGGCAGAATTGTTAGGAATTGTTAGAAATTGAAACAAATTTTAATGATGACAAGAATGTTGACGATTATGAAAAATCCGTTATTGGTGGAAATTCTTCAATGGAAAAGATTATGTACTCCTTGCATTTACTCCACTCCTGGACAGGCAGAAGCATTTAATAAAATAAAATAAAATAAATTCTGGGCAGTTCCACCGGGCCATTTTCGCAATCATTGTTTAATGTATTACATTACAGGACAAATCGCTATAGATATATAAATATAAATTCTTGAATTTGAATAAAGAAATTTCGAAAGTAAATCAAAAAATTATAGGGGTTTCAATTTTGAATTTTAAAAATTAATAACTTTAATTTTGAACTATCTAGAATTCAAAATTCTTCAATTTTCAAGAGTAACAATTGAAAATTCTAAATATTTTGAAATATAGAAATACAAATTATTCAAATTTCACGATTTATATCCTAAAGGTATGTAATTTGGCGAAAAAATCGCAGAATTTTTGTTTTCAAACCCAAAACCTGCATAACCCTTAATTATAAACGGTAAAAACCAAAAATTCCTAAATTTCAAAGGTTTAAAATTTAAATTTCTATAATTTTGAAGAGTAACAATTGAAAACTGTTTAATTTAAATGATATATAAATAAAAAATCCAAACTTTGGATGATTTTGAAGATGAAAAATCAACTTTTTAATTCTGAATATTCCAAATTAAAGAAATTTCTAAACTGATTTTTTGGCAAACATAAAAATATTCGTTAATGGTCTTTCTTTGAGTGAGACTGTAAAAATTAGACTCTTTTTTTGTATAAAAAAATAGATTTTAAAAGTCCATTAAAAAAAAAATTATTTTGATTTTAAAAATTGCAATAATTCAAGGCGGTTTGATGTACAGTTAAATTTTGTTATATTGCGAAAAATCCAATGTTCCTATGTTCCAAACGTTCTTGAATTTGTATTAAAAATTGGTATTAAAATATTTTAGCTTGGTTAGAAAGTCTATTTGATTTTAAACATATAAAATTTAAGATTTTGTTATTTGTAATAAAAAATAATATTTTATGATGTATCATATTACTTGTTTGTCATATATAGTTATAATAATTATATTTTTATATGGGTTATTTTCCAAAGATGGGAAATAATATAATAGAAAATGTAGACTAGATGTAAAAAAAAGAAATGTTTATTTATTGAATAAAAAAGATTTTAACTCATTTTTTAAAATTAAAATAAAAAAGTTTTTGATTATATTTTAAAGACCAAAAATTAGGTAGAAATAAAATTGCAAAGTTTTTGAATTCCTTAAAATTGATAAAACCGTCGGAAATACCTTGAAATTGTTCAAATGTTTTGAAAATGCATTGGAATTTCTCAAAATACCCTCAAATAATTCAGAGTCTTTGAAATTCTTATAACCTATTGAAATGAATAAAAAAAGTTCTATGAATCTTTTAAAATTTCCTGAAATATTTCCAATTCTTTGATATCTTCTGAAATCCGTTGCAACTCTTTAAAGCTCTTGCAAGTACCTGCGAATCTTTTACAATACCCTAAACTATTTCAAACCCTTCGAAATCCCATTAAATTACTGGAATCCATTAAAAATTTCTTTTTGATCTTTTAAAATAACCTAAAATATTTAAAATCCTTTTAAATCTTTTGAAATATTTTACAGATCTCAAAAATGCCAAGAAATTTGAAAAAATACTTTAAAAAATTTCAAATCCTTTTATTATTTAATTGTCAATTGATCCTCAGAATCAATTAAATATAAACTTTGAAAAAATCAACAAAAATCCATTGAACTAAATAGAAGTGAGTGAATTTAAAAGAATTCAAGTGAATTTCAAAAACTCAAAAGAATTTCGAAGAATTAAAAGAATGCAGAAGGAATTGATAAGAATTCAGGTTCAATTAAAAAAAAATAATTTCAAATCTCTTGAAATCTTAGAAATCCTACGAAATACCTCACCTCTTTTGAATGAATTCTTTAAAATCGACTAAATTTACAGATTTGTATAACTTTTATAAGTGAAATGAATCGATAAATATTCTTTAAATTAACAATATAATAATAAATTGTATGTGTTATTTAGAGTTTGTTTTTTTCTGTTTTCAACCTTTCCTCTTCTTTTAAACACATTATGTGAAGTAAGGAAAAGTCAGGGGAAGTGACGAAAAATCAGGTATGGAAAAGTAGGGGAATTGAGGGGAAATGAGGGAAAGGAAAATAGGGGAGGTAAGACGGAATAAGGAAAGGGTAAGTAGAGGAAGTAAGGAGAAATAAGGAAAGGGATAGTGGAAGAAGTGAGGGGAAATGAGTGGGGGGTAGTATCGAAAGAGAGGGGAAATAAATGAGGGAAAAGTAGGAGAACCAAGGGGAAATGAGGGAAGGAGAAGTAGGGGAAATGAGAAAAAATTAGGGGACGGAAAGTAGAGAAAGTGAGGGGAGATAAGGGAAGGGAAAATCTAAGAAGTGTGGGGGAATGAGAAAATGAAAAGTATGGGAAGTGAGGGGAATGAGGGAAAGAGGTAGTAGGGGAAGTGATAGAAGAAAAAGTAGGTGAATCGAGGGAAGATTAGGGTAGGGAAAGTAGGGGAAGTGAAAGGAAATGAGGATAGAGAAGGTCGGGGAAGTGAGGGAAAATGAGGGAGGGAAAGTAGGGGAAATAAGGGGAAGTGAGGGAAGGAAGAGTGGAGAAGTGGAGGGAAACGAGAGTCGGGAAAGTGAGGGTCAAGAGAGGAGAAGATGTAGCGGAAATAAGGGTATAGTAGGGAAAGTGAGATAAAATGAGTGTATAGTAGGGAAAGTGATAGGAATATTCGGAAACGGGAAATAGGTGAAATAAGGAGAAATTGGTGGACGGAAATGAGTGAAAATAAGGAAGAGTAGAGGAAGTGAGGGTAAATGAGGGGTTGGAAAGTAGGGGAAAAAGCTTAGGAGTACTAGGAGAAGAAAGGGCTCATCATTGAAGAGAAAGTAGCGGAAATTAGGGAGGGGAAGTGTAATAAGTCAATGTAAGTCGGGGCTAGGAGAGGTAAGTAGGGGCAGGGGAGTAGGGGAGGAGAGAATAAAGAAAGGGGTCGTTTTAACGACTTAATTCACGTCTTAATAGGCTACAAAACCCTTTTTGTAGGCGCTACTTTGAATAAATTTTCTAAATCGCAACATCAACATCAAACTAAATCTAGGTAGTACAAATGATAATAGTTACCCTGGCGATTTTCACCCCTTAGGCCTCTGTCAGAGTTGCACGCTTCACTCGTCTGCAAAGCTGAAGCCGACTCTGTTTGCATTAGCGGCCATATAGTTAATTAACTCTATGCACATGAGTATAAATAGATTCATACGTGGATGGTCTGCAGAGAAATCAACATGTGCTACAAACCATAAATGCGCATTATTGTTCATTTACCAAGCGTAGATATATCCCAAAATATAAAATGAAACTGATAATTAGTAATAAAAATTACAACATGTTAAAAGAACTTTCAAATTATTTTTAATTCTTTAACTTCGTTGAAGTAATTTAGATTCCTCTGCTGAGCTCCCTAGATTAGCTGAATTCCTTGAAGTATCTGAGTTAATTGAACTCTTTGAATACCCTGAACTCTGATTTCCTTAAACTCCCTGCATTTTTTTAGTTCTTCTGAATTCATCAAACTCTCTGCATTTAATTAATTCTTCCACTTTCCTTGAATTATTCTATGTAAATACCTTGTACAATTTCGATGTTTTTAGAACTCCTGGAGTTTATGGAACTTCAGCAGTTTATAGAATTCCCGGAGTTCATAGAACTCCCAGTTTTCATAGAACTCCCAGGGTTCATAGAATTCCTCAAATTCGTATAATTCATAAAATTCCTTAAATTCTTCCTAAGCTTTTGGAACTCATATAGTTTATAGAACCCATGTATCTTATAGAAATCATGGAGTTTTTAGAACTCCCAGAGTTCATGGAATTCTGAGAGTTCATAGCATTCCTTGCATTTGTGAATTTCATAAAATTCGTGGAATTCATTCAATTCTTCTGAAGTCTTTGGAACTCCCACAGTTTATAGATCTCCCAGCTTCCATAGAACTCCCAGAGTTCATAGAATTCCTTAAATTCGTACAATTCATAGAATTCCTTGATTTCTTCTAAAGTTTTTGGAACTCTCGTAGTTTATAAAACTCACGGGGTTCATAGAACTCCCAGAGTCTATGGAATTCTGAGAGTTCATAGAATTCCTTGAATTTGTGAATTTCATAAAATTCGTGGAATTCATTAAATTCTTCTGAAGTCTTTGGAACTCCCGCAGTTTATAGAACTCCCCGTTTTATTAGAACTCCCAGAGTTCATAGAATACTTTAAATTCGTACAATTCATAGAATTCATTAAATTCTTCTGAAGTTTTGGGAACTCTCGTAGTTTCTAGAACTCATGGAGTTTATAGACCTCCCAAAGTTCATGAAATTCTGGGAGTTCATAGAATTCCTTGAATGTGTGAATTTCATAAAATTCTTGGAATTCATTAAATTCTTTTGAAGTCTTAGGAACTCCCGCAGTTTACAGAACTCCCCGTTTTCATAGAACTCCCAGAGTTCATAGAATTTTTTTAAATTCGTACAATTTATAGAATTCCTTGATTTCTTCTAAAGTTTTTGGAACTCGCGTAGTTTATAGAACTCGTGGAGCTTATAGAACTCTCAAAGTTCATGGAATTCTGAGAGTTCATAGAATTCCTTAAATTTGTGAATTTCATAAAATTCGTGGAATTCATTTAATTCTTCTGAAGTCTTTGGAACTCCCGCAGTTTATAGAACCCCCCGTTTCCATAGAACTCCCAGAGTCAATAGAATTCCTTAAATTCGTATAATGAATAGAATTCCTTTATTTCTTCTAAAGCTTTTGGAACTTCCGTAGTTTATAAAACTCATGAAGTTTATAGAACTCCCAGAGTTCATAGAATTCCTTGAATTTGTGAATTTCAGAAAATCCGTGAAATTCATTGAATTCTTCTGAAGTCTTTGGAACTCCCGCAGTTTATAAAACTCCCAGAGTTTTTGTAAAGTAGGTAGAAAATTTAGCGATTTGGTTGAAAGTTAACATTTTTTTTGTTGAAAAGTCAACTGGTTTGTAGAAAATTCGTCTTCTTTACTTTAAAATTCAACAATTTAGTCGACATTTTTTTACTTTCGTGACCAACCTGTCTTTTTTCGTTTGAAAATTCGTCTCTTTTTGTAAAAACTTAATCTTTTTTGGGTAAAAATACAACTTTCTATTAAAAACTGATCAGTTTCGGTTGAGAATTTAACCATTTCGTTCAAAATTCGTCTTTTTGGTTAAAAAGGAGATAGTTTTGTTTGAAAATTCGTCTTTTTTTAGGTTAAAAATGTATTTTTTCACTGAAAATTTATTTATTCAAGTTGAAGATTCATCATATAAGTAACCAGTTCATCTCTTTGTTTGAAAATTTAACTATTTTGTTGAAGATCCGTTTTTTTCTCAATTGATTTTTTCAATTTTAACTAATTTCAACTAATGTAACTACTTTATTATTCTTTCTATTCTGATCTAATTATTTACCTATCTTTTCAAATTTATCGTCTAGAAAAAACAACAATTTTAAAATAAAAGCAATGATAGGAATTTGGTTGAAAATTCAACTATTTGGTAGGAAAACCTAATTATTTAAAAAGATATTTAGAAGATTTCAAAACGTTTCAAACAACATGTAGATTTTTAAAATGTCGAAAAAAGACGTTTTTGAAGAATTATGCAAGATTTGAAGAGAATCCAAAAAATCTATTCCCGGGAAAATATCAAATGATTTTTCATTCAGATAAAATAATTTTAAGAGAAAATTGAAAAATATTTCAAAATATTTTGAACGATTTCCTAAAATTTCAAAAAAGAATGTAAGAGGTTTTATGCACAAATTTCCAATTTTACAAGATTACAAAATTTAAAAAAAAATCGAGTAGATTTAAGAGGTATTCGGAAGTTTCAAAAAGATTAATAAATAATTTGAAACTTAACAAGATTTTGACAAATCTAAAACAAAATGTAGATTTTTTAAGATTTCGAAAAAAAAGTTTAGAAGCTTCTACTGAATTTTGAGAGGTTTCTGCCGAACAAAAAATTATTTAAGATTTCTGGAGAAATTTCAAATGGGGTTATATCTGAAAGAATTTATGGGAACATTTTTTATCACTTTTTATTTTGAGAAATGAAACGTAAGGGAAAATTGAAAAATATTTTGGAACATTTTAAGTGGTTTCCTACAATCTTTAAAAAGAATATAAAAGATTTTGAAGGAAAAATTTTCAATATTGCGAGATTATAAATTTTTAGAAAAAATTCGATTCAGAATTTAAAACTTTATAACTCCTTTTGTATTAGCGATTAATTGTTGATTAATTATTAAGTAGTTATCACAAAAATTTATTATAAAAATTATTTATTTGAATACTAAATGAATTTTGCAATAATTATGTTATAAACACTTGTAAAGGTAATTAATCTTTCATAATAAAAGATTAAAAATAATTTTGTGTGATTACCCTTCAATAATCAATCAATAATTAATAGCAAATACCAAATACATTGAGAATTATATCTGTGAATTAATAAAAAATCAGAATACCAAAAATAATTAACCAAATACATGTTTATGAAAAATAACAACTATCGTGTTAATCAAATCTGGGCAGATCATTAAGAGATCGAAATTGTATTATATTTCCCATATTATATGTAAAAAAATTTCAGAATGTCTAAAGCAATTGTAATGTAATTGTATTAATTTATATTGGACGTCATAAATTACAAAAATACTTTGTTGTTTACATTTTTTTGTTTACAACAGGGAAGAACGGGAAATAACCGGAAATTTGGCGGGCGGAAATCAATAGAGACCTTGTTTCAAAAATAAGAGAATAATTAACTTAGAGTGTTTAAAATATTTTTCTAGACAGGAAATAATTTCTTTTGGTAAACGATGGAAATATATTTCTTATCTCAAAAGATGTATAAATTCCTGAAGAGCAACTGCATTGATTTTAAGTAGAACAAGTCAATTAAGTCAGGCATAAAGAATGAAGAAACCTACATTATTTATTGTATATTGCCATTTAAAAATTTTAAACTTCGATTTTACTTGAATTATACTTTTGTACTTCTCGATGATATTACAAGGGGAAACTTTCATTTCAAATTATACTAATTAACAAGAAGTTAAACACAAACTTCCGTGAGATAATTTTACAGAATTGCTTAAATGCAGATAAGACGTGAGTGACACTTTAATTACCCCAGATAATGCCCTGAGGTGATTCTGCTTTTACCTCTCCACCAGAAGTTCATCTATATCTTTGTACAGGTGCTAATGCAAAATAAAAATTTTGATTATTTTTTTTGGGTTTATTTGATTATGTGATTTCAAGGTTATATAAATATAGGGTTCCTCAGATGCTTGGAAAAATTTAAAAAGATTTTTAAAGATTTCAGATACGCTAAATCAAAATTTCAAACAAAAAAAATGAATTCTCAACAAAAAATGCAATGCATAATTGATGTTTCAACCGAAAAAGAATTTTTTTTAGTTTGAACTCATCCAAAAAAAACGTATTTTCAACAAAATCGTTTAATCCTTAACCAAAAAAGATGACATTTTTACTTAAAGAAACGAGTTTTCTATAAGATAGCTTAATTTTTCAACCCAAAAATATGTCTGTGTTTTCAAAAAAAAAGTTAAAAAGATTAATTTTCTACCAGAAAGATTAATTCTCATCGAAAAATGTAATAGTTGATATTTATATCAAAAAATATGTTCATTTTAAATCAAAAATAGTTGAATTCATCAAAAAAGATGAATTTTCAACCAAGAAGATTAATTTTATATAAAAAATCATGAATTTTTAACAAAATAATTATTTTTCAACCAAACAGATGAATTTTTGACTAAAATTATGAATCTTCAAAGAAACAAAAATGCATTTTTAACAAAGAATTTTAACTTTTAATCAAGTAGTTTAATTTTCAACAAAAAAAGATGAATTTTGAAAGGAAAATGTTATAGTCGATATTGTAGTAAAAAATATTTGTATCCAAAATCAAAAACAGTAGAATTCATTTAAAAAAGACAAATTTTCAACAAAATGGTTGAGTCCTCAACTAAAACAGATTACTTTTCAACCAAAAAGTTTAATTTTCAACCAAGAAGATTAATTTTTAGCAAAAAAGACGAATTCTTAAGGAAAAATGTAATAGTTTATACTTCAACTAAAAAATATTTTAATTTCTAAATAAGGAAGAGAGTTGAATTCCTACAAAAATACGAATTTTCTATGAAATGGTCGAATTCTCATCCAACAAAGATTAGATTCTAGCTAACTTGAATTATTCCTAAAATTTTGAAAAATATTTAAAAAGTAAGAAAATTAACTTATAAGGTCAAATTAATTTTTCAACAGCAAAAAATCACTTCAAATCTTAATTTTCATAGAAGCTTTTAAATTTTTTAGTTTTTTTTTCGAACTTCTGAATATTTTTCAAGATCCTGACATTATTTTCAGTTTTCCTAAAATTGTTGAAGAATCTTTAAATATTCAAAACATTGTCCGAAAATCTTCCTGGTTTTTTTCTATATTTTTGGAAATGTTCAGAAATCCTTTTAAAATTTCTTTGAATGTTATTGTTTTAAAATGAAAATTGATGAAAAATCTTCCGAGGAATCTTAGGAAAGTTTTTATTCAAACCTTTTAAATTCCTAAAAAGCTTCTTTTTTCAAAATTTTAAAAAACCTACACTCTGTTTGAATTTTTGTGAATATTTTCTTTTAAATCTTACCGAACTAAGAGAATGTTCTCAAAATCTTCTAGATTCTTCTTTAACATATTTTGAAATATTCCATACTTGAAATTAATCATGTCACTGAACTTTTTGGTATATATATTTTAGAGTGTGCGGGCGGACAAAACGCAGTCTTCCGATAAATAAGGATATATGGACGAAAATTCTTCTGATATCTTTTGACACTCGGAATAAGCAATTAGTTAAATAAAATTTAAAAAACCGAATATTTAGAGGAAAATTATAACTTTTTCAGAATTTTCGTGTACATTTCAAAGTGCGTGGGCGGACATAACGCAGTCTTCCGATAATGATATTTGGCTGAATCTTTTTCTGATATTGTCCAAAATCGAGTACAAGTAATTAGTGGAAGAAGATTTATAAACCGAGCTTTTAGAGGAAAGTCAGAATTTTCCCGATTTTTGGTGTATATATTTTAGAGTGCGTGGGTGGACAAAATTCAGTCTTCCAATAAGAATATTTGTATGAAACTTTTTCTGGTATGGTCCGAAATCGAGCACAAGTAATTAGTTGAAGAAAATACGAGAGTTGAATATTTATTGGAAAGCTAGAATTCTTTCCGAATTTTCGTGTACATTTCAGGTTGCGTGGGAGGATAAAACGTGGGAGGATAAAAAAAAGTTCCGATAATTATATTCGGAGGAATCTTTTTATGATGTTGCCTGATATGAATAATAATGAATATGACCTCATAATGAGTTATTATCATGTAAAATCACACACTATTCGTATTTAAAAATAGAAAGAGGATTGAAATGTTACAAATTGTCACAAGAGCGAGGGTTAGTCAAAAATCACTGGAAATAGCATCACGTACTGTGTGGACGCTAATACATACAATTTTGAAATCAAAAATTTATTCATGACAATTTATGCCGCTTTATACAAAAATGTTGAAGCCCTTTTGTAAATATAAAATAAAAGACAAAATTGAGAGAGCAGATTGGGAATTTTAAAGGAAAGGCTTCAGCCGATGAGCAGAATCCATAATGAAGTTTCTAGCTTGTTTTTTTTCGGAAAATTAATAATGCATGTGTCACTTGATGGGCGGAGAGGAGGTATACAATTTTTTTTTAAATTCTCTCGGATCAGGTTGTCTAAAATGTCTAAAATGTCTATCAAGACGATCCTTGGAAAGGTCCAATTACCGAGCATCACGGAAAGTTGTGATGCTTTCGCCTTGGATAGCGCAAGCTAGCGATATCGAGTTATCATGAGAGCGAAAGGCGGAAGTTATAGTCGATGGTGGTTTGAAAGTGACGAGGATGAAGGGTTGTAAGATAAAGGGTGAATTTGTGTGTGTAAAACTTGTGTAAGCCCGGACTCGTCATCCTTCTAATTTGCGAAGCAGACGCTTCTCGTGGTGGAAAATAATTGGTATCCTTCCTGAACAAATTGCACCTCTTGAATGCTAAATATTTCACAGCCGTTTCAGATTTTCGTTGGTTTATATCATTTTTCCAAATACTGTATCATCATCAGTGAATGTGCAATTTTTTGATTCCAGAGCAAAAATAATTTTTAATGCAAAATAAATATTTCGAGAAACTGTTTATTTTTTGAGATTATTTATTTTTATGGTCATATACTGAACCAAAATAGATTAATTTTCAACCAGTTGTATTCCTAACCAGAAAAGATTACATTTTTCCAAGCGACAAATGTTCTACAAAGGCGTTCAACTTTTAAGCAAGTAGTGGAATTTTCAAGCAAAAGAGATAAATTCTAATAAAAAAATGTGATTGTTAATATTTGAATCAAAAAAGATTTTTATGCAATATATACATGTTATGGGCGCTTTACACCACATATTTTGCGAGTGGTAAGATCCCGTTTACCAAACTTTATTTCCCAAAAAGTTTATTTTTGAACTAAGAATATTAGTTATTTGAAAAAAAGAATTATCTCAAAATATATGAAGTTTTAAGTAAGTATATGAATATTCAACCAAAAATGGAATAGTTAAATTTTAAGTTAAAAAAATTCATTTTCAACCATAAATGATTTTTTAACAAAGTAGTTCAACTTTCCACTTAATAATTTAACTTTTCACCAAACAAGATTAATTGCGAACCAAAAATACAATGGTAGACTTTTCAACCACAAAAAATTTAACTTTTAACCATAACAGTTGGATTTTCTTAGTGGGTTCTATTAGCTCAGTTAAGCAAAAAACAAGGATGAGGATTAGTTTGTTGAAAACGGGGAAAAATAAGAAATCTTTAATTCAAGCTTTTTCAAAATTTCCGAAATTTGTTTCCTAAAGTCCCCTATTGTCAAGATTTGATCTCTAAGGTCCCATATTTTCAAAATTTGGTCCCTAAAGTTCCTTATTGTCAACATTTGGTATCTCCAGTCCCCTATATTCAAAATTCAGTCCCTAAAGTCTCCTATTTTCAAGATTCGTTTTCGAAAGTCCTTTATTTTCAAGATTTGTTTCCTAATGTCTTTCACTTTCAAGATTTGGTGTCTGAAGTCTCTCATTTCAAGATTTACTTCCTAAATTCCCCTATTATCGATATTTGCTCCTTAAAGTCCCCTATTGACAGCATTTGGTTTCTAAAGTCCCCTATTTTTAAGATTCGTTTCTAAAGTCCTCTATTTTCAAGAATCGTTTCCTAAAGTCCTTTTTTTTGAGGATTTGATCTCTAAATTCTTCTATTATCAAGATTTGTTTCCTAACTTCTCCTATTGTCGAAATTTGGTCCCTAAAGGCTCCTATTTTTAAGATTGTTTCCGAAAGTCCCCTTTTGTCAACATTTGGCCTCTGAAGTACAGTATTTTTAAAATTTGACTCCTAAGTCACCCTTTTTTACGATTCCTTTCCTAAATTCCTCTATTTTCAAGACTTGTTCCCTAAAGTCTCCTAATATCAAGATTCGTTTCCTAATGTCCTCTTTTTTCGAGATTTTCTCTCTCAAGTCTCCTACTTTTAAGGAAAGATTTTTTCCCTAAAGTCCCCTATTTTCAAGATTTGTTTTCTAAAGTCCTCTATTTTCAAGATTTCATCGCTAAATTCTCCTATTATCAAGATTTGTTTCCTAACTTCCCCTATTGTCAAAATTTGGTCCCTCAAGTCTCCTATTTTTAAGATTGTTTCCGAAAGTCCCCTTTTGTCAACATTTGGGCTCTAAAGTACAGTATTTTTAAAATTTGATCCCTAAATCACCCTTTTTCAAGATTCCTTTCCTAAAGTCCTCTATTTTCCAGACTTGTTCCCTAAAGTCTCCTAATATCAAGATTCGTTTCCTAATGCCCTCTTTTTTCAAGATTTTGTCTCTTAAGTCTCCTACTTCCAAGAAAAGATTTGTTCCCTAAAGTCCCCTATTTTGAAGATTCATTTTCTAAAGTCCTCTATTTTCAAGATTTGATCTCCAAAGTCTTCTATTATCAAAATTTGTTTCCTAAAGTCTCCTATTTTCAAGATTGTTTCCTAAAGTCTCCTACTGTCAACATTTGACCTCCAAATTCTCCTATTCTCAAAGTTTTGCTCGAAAGTCTTCTATTTTCAAAATTAGTATCCTAGAGTCTTCTATTTTTAAGATTTGGTCTCTAAATCTCCTATTTTCATGATTTGTTTCATAAAGCCCCCTATTTTCAAGGTTTGTTTCATAAAGTCCCCTATTGTCAAGATTTCGTCCCTAAAGTCCTCCTTGCTCACGATTTGATCTCTAAAGTCCCCTATTGTCAACATTAGGTCTCTGAAGTCGTCGGTTTTCAAAATTTGTTTCCAATGTCTTCTATTTTCAAGATTGAGTCCCTAAATTCTCCTATTTTTAAAAATCGTTTCATAAAGTCGCCTAGTGTCAAAATTTGGTTCTTAAAGTCCTCTTTGTTCAATATTTGATCTCTAAGGTCCCCTATTGTCAACATTTCATCTCTTGACTCATCTGTTTTAAAGATTTTGTCTCTAAAGTCTCCTATTTTCAAGATTTATTTCCTAAATCTACTGTTTTCAAGATTGTTGCCTTAAGTCTCCTACTTTCAAG
>JAABKJ010006586.1:2103-21812 GCA_011634705.1 Andricus grossulariae
TACGACTCTCGACGGAGTTAAATGAGAAGTCATTTGAAAATCTAATGAATTAATTCGATTACCGTCTAAAATTCCATCGATGAAAAGAAATTTATGGAATGCTAAATAGTTATTTGGAATTTTTATTTTGAATTAAAAATGATTCTTTTCCTTAAATAAAAAAAACTAATAATAATAAACTTAAATTTTATCCTTGTTCTAGAAAGTTAAGACTCTCAACAGGGTTAATTGCAAAGTCATTTGAGAAATTAATTCGATTAGCGTCTAAAATTCCTTGAACTAAAAGAAAGTTATGGAAGTTTGAGATGTTATTTGAAATTTTTATTTTTATTTGAAAATTATTCTTTCCCATTAATAAAAAAAACTACTAATAATAAACCTAAATTTCCTCCTTATTCTAGAAAGGTAAGACTCTCGACAGGGTTAAATAAGAAGTCATTTGAGAAACTAAGAAATTAATTTGTTAACCCTCTAAAGAACCGTCTTAAGAAAGTGTTTGTATCCTCTTGAAATAATTTTTCAAAATTCTTTAAAGGCTTCTACTTTTTTTTAATGATAAAAATGTCATATTTAAAACAAAATTTGCAATATTTTTAAGCTATAATTTAGTTCGAAATTTTTATTTTATAATAAAAATTATATTTTTCCTCAATTAACAAAACTCCTACTAATGAACTTTAATTTTCTCCTTATTCTAGAAAGTTAAGACTCTCGGCAGAGTTAATTGCGAAGTTATTTGAGAATCTGAGAAATCAATTTGATAAATGTATAAAATTCCTCAAAGAAAAGAAAGTTATGGAAGTTTAAATATTTGAAATTTTTTTTTGAATCAAAAAATTATTTTTCCCCTCAAATAAAAAAAACTACTACTAACAAACTTCAATTAACTCCTTGTTCTAGAAACTTAAGACTCTCGACGGGGTTAAATGAGAAGTCATTTGAGAATCTAATAAATTAATTCGATTACTGTCTAAAATTCCTCAAATGGAAAGAAATGATCGAAAGATTAAATAGTTATTCGAAATTTTTATTTCGAATTAAAAATTGTTTTTCTCCTTGTTCTAGAAACATAAGACTCTCGACAGGGTTAAATGAGAATTCATTTGAGAAAATGAGAAATTAATTTCATGACCGTCCAAAATTCCCTTAATGAAAAGAAAGTAATGGAAGATTAAATATTTGAAATTTTGTTTGAAATCAAAAATTATTTTTCGCCTTAAATAAAAAAATCTACTACTAACAAACTTCAATTAACTCCTTGATCTAGAAACTTAAGACTCTCGACGGGGTTAAATGAGAAGTCATTTGAGAATCTGATAAATTAATTCGATTACTGTCTAAAATTCCTCAAATGAAAAGAAATGATCGAAAGATTAAATAGTTATTCGAAATTTGTATGTTGAATTAAAAATTGTTTTTCTCCTTGTTCTAGAAAGTTAAGACTCTCGACAGGGTTAATTGCAAAGTCATTTGAGAATCTGAGAAATTGATTTGATAACCGTCTAAAATTCCCTGAATGAAAAGAAAGTTATGGAAGATTAAAATTTGAAATTTTGTTTCGAATAAAAAATTATTTTTCTCCTTAAATAAAAAAAACTGCTACTAATAAACTAAAATTTTCTACTGATTCTAGAAAGATACGACTCTGGACGGGGTTAAATGATAAGTTATTTGAGAAACTGAGAAATTTATTTGATAGTTGTCTGAAATTCTCTAAATGAAAATATATTCATGAAAGACTAAATAGTTATTCGAAATTTTCATTTTGAATTGAAAATTATTTCCCCCTTTCAATAAAAAAACTACTATTAATAATCTCAAATTTGCTCCTTGTTCTTGAAAGTTAAGACTCTCGACAGGGTTTAATGAAAAGTCCTTTGAGTATCCGAGAAAAAAATTATTCGATAGCTTTCTAAAATTCCCTGAATGAAAAGAAAGTTTTGGAAGGTTAAATAGTACTTCAAATTTTCACTTTGAATTGGGAATTATTTTTCCCCTTAAATAAAAAACAAACTATTAATAAACTTAAATTTTTGCCTTGTTCTAGAAAGTTAAGACTTTCGAAAATCTGAGAAACTAATTTGATAACCGTCTAAAATTTCCTAAATGAAAAGGAAGTTATGGAAGGTCAAATAGTAATTTGAAATTTTTATTTTGAATTGAATATTATTTTTCAACTTGAATAAAAAAAACTAATAATGATAAACTTAATTTTTCTCCTTGTTCTAGAAAGTTAAGACTCTCGAGAGGGTTAAATGAGAAGTAATTTGAGAAAGTGAGAAATAATTTTGATAACCATCTAAAACTCCCGGAACGAAAAGAAATTTATGAAAGACTAAATAGATCTTTGAAATTTTTATTTCGAATTACAAATTACTTTTTCCCTTGCATAAAAAAAACTACTCAGAATAAACTTGAATTTTCCACTAGTTCTATAAAGTTACGACTCTCGACGGAGTTAAATGAGAAGTCATTTGATAATTTAATAAATTAATTCAATTACCATCTAAAATTCCCTAAGAATTATGGAAAATTAAATATTTGACATCTCCTTTTGGAATCAAAAATTATTCTTCCGCTCAAATAAAAAACTACTATTATAAAGTTAAAATTTCTTCTTGTTCTAGAAAGTTAAGACTCTCGACAGGAATAAATGAGAAATCATTTGAGAATCTAATAAATTATTTCGATGTTTTTTTTTAATTAAAAATCATTTTTCCTCTTGAATGAAAAAAAACTACTAATAATAAAATTAAATTTTCGCCTTGTTCTAGAAAGTTAAGACTCTAAACAGGGTTAATTGCGAAGTCATTTAAGATTCTGAGAAATTGATTTCATAACCGTCTAAAATTCCCTAAATGAAAAGGAAGTTATGGAAGGTTAGATAGTTATTTCAAATTGTTATTCTAAATTAAATATTATTTTTCAACTTGAATAAAAAAAACTACTAATAATAAACTTAATTTTTCTCACTGTTCTAGAAAGTTAAGACTCTCGAGAGGATTACCGCGTAACATTCCTTTAATGAAAAGAAAGTTATGGAAAGTTAAATAGTTATTTAAAATTTTTATTATTAATTAAAAATTATTTTCCCCCTAAAGTAAAAAAAACTACTAATAAACTTGAATGTTCTCCTTGTTCTAGAAAGTTAAGACTCTCGACAGGGTTAAATGAGAAGTCATTTGAGAAACTGTGAAATTAATTTGATTACCGTCTAAAATTGGCTGAATGAAAAGAAATTTATGGAAGATTAAACAGTTATTCGAAATTTTTATTTTGAACCAAAAATAATTTGTCTCCTTGTTCTAGAATGTTAAGACTCTCGATAGGATTAATTGTAAAGTCATTTCAGAAATTGAGGAATTAATTTGATAACCGTCCGAATTTCCTTAAATGAAAAGAAAGTAATGAAAGATTAAATATTTGAAATTTTGTTTTGGAATCAAAAATTATTTTCCCCTTTAAATAAAAAAAACTACTAATAATAAACTTCAATTCACTCCTTGTTCTAGAAACTTAAGACTCTCTACAGGGTTAAATGAGAAGTCATTTGAGAATCTAATAAATTAATTCGATTACCGTCTAAAATTCCATAAATGAAAAGAAATTATCGGAAGACTAAATAGTTCTTCGAAATTTTTATTTTGAATCAAAAATTGTTTTTCTCCTTTTTCTAGAAAGTTAAGACTCTCGACAGGGTTAATTGTACAGTCATTTGAGAAACTGAGAAATTATTTTGATAACCTTAAAAAATTCCCGAAATGAAAAGAATGTTATGGAAGATTGAATATTTGAAATTTTTGTTGGAAAAAAATTATTTTTTCCCTTAAACAAAAAACTACTACTAATAAACTTCAATTTACTCCTTGTTCTAGAAACATAAGACTCTCGACAGGGTTAAATGAGGAGTCATTTGAGAATTTAATAAATGAATTAAAAAATCTTTTAAAATTCCCTAAATAGAAAGAAATTTAAGGAAGGTTTGAGACTTTAAGACCTGGGGTTTTGTGCAAAAGGGTTTAAGCCTTGAATCCGGAAGCTTTAACTTTCTAGTAGTAAAAGCCATGTCAGGTCAGGCACCTCTCGACCGGCAGCAAACTGCTTCTAGCTCTAGCCCTGCATGGTGAGAAATCAATTTATTGTCTATTTTTAATTCCCATACTTTCCTTCCCCATTCGGAATCACCCGCAAACTACCCTAACTAAGGGATCCAGGGCGATGAATTATTACAAGCAAATATTACGTAATGGCCTCACGAAGTTGATCGATTATTCATGCTCTAATCAAATTTAATCCAGCATCAATAAACTCCATGATTCTGCTCAAAATATAGCATTCAAGAGCAATCATGGGGAAGAAATAATTTATTAAGAATAACAAATTATTAACTGAAGGGTGGTAGAAAAAAACTAGATAACCAATAAAATGGGGATTTTTCAAAAGAGCGAAAAAACATTCTCTAAAATCGAAATCACTATTTTGAGATAAATCAAATGTCCATTTCCGAGACTAAGTCTTCCTGAATTGAGGGCACAAATTTTTGATTAAAAAATATATCCTGGTGCGAAAAAATGGATGTGAAAGTTGACAATCTGAAAGTGGCACTAACCTGAAATTCCAGCTGGCTCGACTGAGGATTACGATAAAAAATTCAATTTACAGTTAAAATAAAAAATAAGAACATGCTTTCAAGGTATTGAGTGTCTATATACTGTAAATAAATTTTGGTATTGAAAGGTTGGTCAATTTCGAGAAAATCGAACGATAATTTTAGGATGAAAATTTCATGGTTTTATGGAATTTTTAATTTTTTTACAAAAAGAAAAACTTGTATCAAAAAATGAGATTTGGAAAGAATCCTTTTATAGAAATGTGCATTTGATTTCTTAAGAATTTTTTATTCAATAAACCCATTTTCGAAAAAAAATTGGTTGTCTATTTAAATTTGAGCTTGAATTAGATTTTCGAAAATTTTAGGGAAAACTTTTTCATTTTCAATGATATTACAATACATTAGCATAAATTCAAGTAATTTTCAAAGATATTTAGGATTTTTAGAAGTTTGGGAAATCTTTAAAATTATTTTATAAATTTAGAAAAATCGTTTCGAGTTTTAAAACATTTTTAATCTCTTGAAAATTCCAAAACGTGTAAATATCTTTTTAACTAACACAAATTTTTCCTAAACTTTTTTTTCTTTGTAAATTCAAAAAATTGTCTTCAAATCATGCAAGTTTTTTTTCGACATTTTCAGAAGTCTTTTAAAATCTTTCGAAATTTTCTTTAATAATCAATTTTCCAAATTAGAAAATCATTTACAATTTTCACATGAATCTTAAGGAAATTTTGTTATTCTCATGAAACCCTTCAAAATTCCTAAAAACTTCTAAATTTTGTTTGGAATCATTGAAATCTAAAATTGGTTTCAAATTTTTTGAAATATTTTAAAAATTACAATTTTTTATACCTTTTCAAAACTTTTCAAAACCTCCAAAATATTTTTTGAAATAACTCAAAGTTTTCCTGATTTTTTTTTAATCCTGAAAAATTGAAAAATTTCCCTAAAATCGTCCAGATTATTTTTCGATTTTTTGGAAATTTTTTTAAAATGATTAAAAATCTTTTTCAATTTTTTCTTAATATTAATTTTAGGAATAAAAACTTATTTTAAATTCCCCCAAGAACTGTCAGAAAATCTTTGTATTTTCTTGAAATAAATTTACAAAATTCTTAAAAAGTGTGCAAATTTGTTTAAAATCATTTAAATTCTACATGAAAAAAATTTTGCAATTTTTTCAAGTTATAAATTATTTTTAAATCTTTTAAATGTATCTTGAACGGATTACAATTTTTTTTATAATTTTGTAATCTTAAAAAATTAAAAATTTCATCCTAAAATCTTCGAGATTCTTTTTCGACATTTTTTGAAATCATTTGAGGAGTTTAGAAACCTTTTGTAATTTTTTTCAAAAAATAATATTTCAATATAAATATTAATTACAAATTTTCCCAGAAGTTTTAAGAAAATATTTTTATTCTTTTGAATCCTTTCAACTTCGTTAAAAGGCTTATCATTTTCTTTTTGAATTTTCAAAATCTAAATTGTATTTCAAATGTTTTTAAATCTGTTTCAATTTTTAATTATTTTTGAATCTTATAAAAAGTTCTAAACCATCAAAATATTTTTTTAAATAATTCGAATGTTTCCTTAAATTTTCAAAGAATCGTGCAAAATTTTTAAAAATTTGCCTCAAAATCTTCCATATTCTTTTTCGGCATTTTTGGAAATATTTTAATTTCTTAATATTTTCGCAATATTTCTTAATATTAATCATTAAAAATTATGTAAAATATTTGCAGGAAACTCAAGAGGATTTTTTTATATTTTAGAATATAATAGAATTTCAAAACTGAATACCCGGAAATTTTTTCGAATCCACAAAAAAATAATTTTTTTTTTTTTTTTTGTTTAACATGGAGTTTGACACGTATTTTCCATAAGAAAAAATACGTTTTTGTAAATTTTATTTAGAATCGTCAATATTAGCTGAATCGAGTTAAAACTCAAAATTTATCCTTACAAATAGCCATAGAATACTAGTAAAATATTACATTTCAAATATCACCCCCATAAGTCTGTTGATAGAGACCCAAAAAAAAATCCCATAAGTGAAAAAATAGGTTTTGCGAGTTTTTGGCGATAATTATGATTTTTTTGCAGTTTTTTTAATGCAAATTGTTTCTAATACATGAAATACTACTTGATACTGATAATAAGATGTTTGAATGAATTGTTTAAACAATTTACCAATGTTCTTAGCAATTTTCTCTTAGAATAGAGATCGAAAGTCGCAGTTTTTTCAAAAATTGTTTACTTTTTGTCCGCTGTTTACTTAAAGTGAATTAATATTTAATTTGAAATCGAAAAAATTATTGTTTAAACAAATTATTATTGTTTATAGCTATCTTTTTCTATATGAATACTAGATAGTTGCAGTTTTTTCTGAAATTTTTTACTTTTTGTCCACTTTTCAATTAAAGTGAAGTAATAATTATTCCAAGTTAACAAAAATTATTGTTTAAACAATTATTTATTAGTATTGTTGATGATATTCTCTTTACTTAATGGTAAAAAGTTGCGGGTTTTTCTGAATTTTTTTTACTAATTTTCTATTTTTCACTTGGAGTGACTCAATAATTAATTTAGTGGAGGAAAAATAATAGTTTAAACAAATTATTATTTTGAATCACTATCTTCATCTGTAATATTGCCAGATAATTGCTGTTTTTTCGGAAATTTTTTACGTTTTGTTCACTTTTCACTTAGTGAGGTAATAATCAATGTAAGTTAAGAAAAATATTTGTTCAAACAATTTATTATTGTTTATAACTATCTTCTCTTAAATAAGTGCTAGAAAGTTGTGGTCTGTTTCTGAAAAAAGTATTTTTTTGTGTGGATTCGAACAAATTTCCGGGCAATATGCATGAAAATTCAAGAAAAAAATTTGGGTCACCCTACTAGGCACCCTGAAATATTCAGAAAAGCTATTAAATTTTACATCTGCTCTAGACAACTTTGAAAAGTCAAGGAGTTCCTAAAAGTTTGTGGCATTTTTCAGCCATCGCCTACATAACTAATTACCTATTTTCAAATTTCTAAAATTGCATTACTCTGATATGAGGAGTAAATGAAAAAAACGTAATAAATTCATTTTTTGAGTAATTGAGATAATGGTTGTTTTTCTATGTTTGGAATATTCTCAGATTATCAAAATTGTTAGAGGAAAAGACATTGTTTTCCCGATTTCAGCGTCTATCGATAAAATAAAATAAATTGTTTAAAAAAATTACGTTCAACTACACTGAAATAAAAGATTACTTGATTCAAAGAAATGCAGCACTGAATGTCCTAAATCAAATATTTGTTTGATCGGAGAAAATTTTTCTTACTTCAAGGAATGATGCTTTTCGAACAAAAAACTCACTTTTTTTATGAAACAAATTTCTTTGGATCAAAAAAAAAATTTGATTGGACGTATTCAGTACCACATTTCTTTGAATCAAGCAATCTTTTTTCTCAGTGTACATATTCATTACGTAAGTAGGTCAAACTAAATTGATAAGGTAAAAACTGTTTAAAATTCTGAAATATTGGTCTACATTTATCTTATAATATATAATTTTACGGAACAAGAAATTGTAAATGTATATCATGACTTTTTGATTAATGAATTTTAAGCTAAAATATATCCATAAACATTGAGAAATTACATCAAATGGATTTATTATTCCATTTATATGAAATTAATGTTCCGGGTTAAAAAATCGTATTTTGGGTTGAACTCTTTTGTTGAAAGTAGAACTATTTCTTTAAAAATGCCTTTTTTTTCTTTTGTTGAAAATTTATTTTTACATTCTTGTGACTTTTTTTGATAAAAGAAAAATTACCGGAGTTACAGCATTTACAAAATTCCAAAAAACAAACGAAAATTAACATTTATAACCAAACAACGCACGATATGAGAAAATGCCAGAGGAAGAAAAATGTTGCATTTTGAACATCCTACAAGATTATTGCAACAGCTTTTTGAATTTTCTTGAAAAATCGAAAAATCAAATTTGGGTCGCACAAAAAATAATGAAAAATTCTATTTTCCGGTCATACTATACAAGATACGAAAAAAGATTAATCCAAAAAAATTGTGTATTTGAAAAGATCTACAAATTTGTTGAAGGAAACTTTTTGATAGGACGCGTAGTTTTTGCTTTATTCGTAAAAAACTGCACTAAAAATAGAAAAATTGAATTTTTAGACAAACGACACAGGATACGGAAAAAAATAAACTGACAAAATTTGCTTACCCAAAAAGGAGCTACAAATTTGTCATTATTTATTTTTTGATAGGATGCGTAGTTTTATTTGTAATCGTGAAAAATACCATTAACAATGAAAAAATTAAATTTGTGGAAAAACAGCGCAAAGACTGTGCGTTCAATTAATCTTTTTTGGTTGAACAATTATCTTCTTCAATTTAAAATTTAATTATTTGGTTGAAAATTCCTTTATTTTGTTGAACATTAAACTTTTTTCGTATAAAATTATTATTTTTGGTGAAAAATCCATTTCTTTGATTGAAAATTTAACTATTAGGTTGAACATTTCTTCAAAATTTCAAATATTTGTTTGATAATTTTGACAATTTTATTTGAAATTAATTTTTTTTTGCAGAAAATTAACCTTCTTTGTTGAAAATTTACCTGTCTGGTTAAAAATTGATTTCTTTGATTGAAAATTAGAAAATTAAAAACAACATTGGAAATTAAAAAATTTAATTTTTGGACAAAGGACATAAACTATAAAAAAAATGAATTTAAAAAGTTGCTCATCCGAAAATAGCTACTAATTTGTCATTAATAATTTTTTGATAGGACGCGTAGTTTTTGTTTAAATCGTAAAAAATAAAAAAATTCAACTTTTGGAAAAACGACATAAGATATGAAAAAAAAATGGAAAGGCAAAGTTGTTCAGCCAAAAAATATCTACAAATTTGTTATAAAATCTTGTTATAAAAATATATTGAAAACAAAAAAATTACCTTTTTGGAAAAAGGACACAAGCTACAATAACATTTTATTTAACAAAATTTTTCGCCTAAATTATATCTTTAAATTTTCTCAAAATCACTTTACGCTAAGATGCTTATTTTTAGTATAAATTTTAAAAAATAAGATTGAAAATAAACAAATTAATTTGATGGAAAAACGACATAAGTTATTAAAAATTGATCTTCTCTAGTTGAAAATTGATCTTTTCTAGTTGAAAATTCATGTATTTTTTTAAAATTAGTTTTGTTTGTCGAGAATTAATCTTTTACGTTGAAAAATCAACTTTTTTGGTTAATAATGCAACTGTTTGGGTCTAAATTAATCAGCTTTGGATTAAATTTAACTACTTGGTTAAAAATTAAACTATTTTTATGAAAATTTAACTTTTTGGAAAAAATTAATTTTTCTTAAACAATAAAATTTTCAAGTTGTAAATTAACCGGTTTTGTAAATAATTCGTCCTTTTGGCTTCAAAAATATTAATCTTTTTGGTTGAAAATTTAACTACTTGGTTCCAAAGTCATCTTTTTTAGTTAAAAATTCAGCTACTTTGTTGAAAGTTAAACTATTTTGTTAAAAATTCATATTTTTTCCAGATTCAACTCCTTGGTTGAAAATTTAACTATACCATTTTTAGAAAATCAATCTTCCGGGTTAAAAAATCTCTTTTTTTGAAAATTCATTTTTTTTGAGATTAATTATTTTAAGTTGAACATTGATCTTTTCTGGATGGAAATTCATGCGTTTTTGTTTAAAATTAGTCTTTTTTATGAAAAATTAATATTCTTGATAGAAAATGGATCCTTTTTGTTTAAAAATGCCTTTGTTTGTTTGAAAATTCAATAATTCGGTAGAAAACTGAATTATTTATTTGAAAATTGAACTATTAAGTTGAAAATTGTTTAAAATTCATGTATTTTGTAGATAATTTATTTTTTGTAGAAAATTATTCTTCCGAGCTGAAAAATCAACTTTGGTTGAAAATTGAACTATTTTGATAAAAATTAATTCATTTTTTTTTTTTTTCTGAGAATGGGATTTCCGTACTGAGAATGAAAAAATTTTTATTTTTGGTTGAAAATTAATATTATAAATTAAAAATTATCTTTTTTGGTTGAAAATTTATATATTTTATTGAAAATTCATTATTATGAAGATTAATTATTTTAGTTGAACATTCATCTCCTTTGTTGAAAATTGAACTATTTTGCCAAAAATTAGTTCGATTTTTTTTTTTGGTTGAGGATTAATTTTCCTTACTTAAAATGTAACTATTCCATTTTTTATTGAACATTGATATTTTAAGTTAAAAATTGATCTTTTCTGGATGGAAATTCATGCGTTTTTGTTCAAAATTAGCCTTTTTTATGAAAAATTCATATTCTTGATAGAAAATGGATCCTTTTTGTTTAAAAGGGCCTTTTATTGCTTGAAAATTCAATAATTCGGTAAAAAATTGAACTATTTATTTAAAAATTTAACTATTTAGTTGAAAATTTGTTTCATTTTTTGTTGCAAATTTATTTCTTCAACTGAAAAATAAACTATTACATTTTTAGTTGAAAATTGAACTTTTTTAGTTAAAAATTAAACTATTTCGTTGAAAATTCATATCTTTTGTTGAAAATTTAAGTAATTGGTTTAAAATTCATGTATTTTGTGGATATTTTATTTTTTGTAAAAAATTGATTTTCTGGGTTGAAAAAAGAACTTTGGTTGAAATTTTAACTATTTTGCTAAAAATTATTTCATTTTTTATGTTTTAGAATTGGATATCCGTACTGAGAATATCAGAATTTCATTTTTGGTTAAAAATTAATATTATAAATTGACAACTGATCTTTTCTGTTTGAAAATTTAGATGGAAAATTCATTTTTTTTAAATTCATCATTTTAGTTGAAATATCATCTCTTTGTTTGAAAATTTAATTATTTTACTAAAAATTAATTTGTTTTCTTACGCTTTGGTTGAGAATTAATTTTCCTTACTTGAAATAAAACTATTCAATTTTCTGTTGAAAATTGATATTTTAATTTGAACATTGATCTTTTCTGGATGGAAATTCATGCGCTTGTTAAAAATTCGTCTTTTTTTATGAAAAATTAATATTCTTGAACTACTTTATAAAAAATGTATTTATTTTTTAAGAAAATTCAGCATTCTAGCTGAAAATTCAACTATTTTATAGCAAATTCGCCTTTTGGCTTGAAAATTCAATAATTCTGTAGAAAATTGAACTATTTATTTGAAAATTTAACTATTTAGTTGAAAATTTTCTTCCATTTTTTGTTGCAATTTTATATCTGTAACTGAAAATTAGACTATTCCATTTTTGGTTGCAAATTTATCATTTTTAGTTAAAAATTGAACTTTTTTAGTGAAAAATTGAACTATTTCGTTGAAAATTCATATCTTTTGTTGGAAATTTAAGTAATTGGTTTAAAATTCATGTATTTTGTGGAAAATTTATTTGTTGTAGAAAATTAATCTTCTGGGTTGAAAAATGAACTTTGGTTGAAAATTTAACTATTTTGTTAAAAATTATTTCATTTTTTTCGTTTAAGAATTGGATTTCCGTACTGAGAATGTAAAAATTCCATTTTTGGTTGAAAATTAATATTTTAAATTGAAAATTGATCTTTTCTGGTTGAAAATTTATATATTTGATTAAAATTCTTTTTTTTCAAGATTTATTATTCCAGTTGACAATTCATCTCTTTGGTTGAAAATTAAATTATTTTACTAAATATTAATTCGTTTTTCTTCCGAGAATTAATTTTCCTTACTAAAAATATAACTATTCCATTATTTATCTCTTTGGTTGATTTCAACTGTTATTGATTTAAACTTAAATTTTTTTTATATTAACTATCACATGTTTCGTGCAGAATTAAGATTTTTTTTTTAAATAAACTAATTAGTTTAAAGTTGAACTACTTTGTAAAAAAATCATCTTTTGTGTTGAAAATTCATAATTTTAGTTGTAAATGCAACTATTTGGTCGTAAATTGACTTTTTTGATAAAAAATCATATTTTCGGATTGAGAAGATATAAAGTCGAGCTATTACTTTTCTGCTCGTCGTTTTGCAGAAAACTGTTTCCATTACGGAATCTCCGGACTTGAAACGGATGGCTTTCTCGTCAGACTCATTTCCGCTGAAGAAGCAAGACTGTCACCGATTGACCGATAATTGTGTAGAAAATAGGGGAATTTCTAGGGAATTTTCAAGGAGGATTTGATACCAAAATATATGTATTTTCAAGCCGAAAAAAACGAATTTTCAAAAATTGAGTTCAGTTTTCAGCCAAAAAAGTCGAATGTTTCATAAAAAATATGTTTTGGTGTTATGGTTTTGACTAGATAATATGTATTAAATAATTTGATGGTAATTGTTTTTTTTTCTACTGTTCCCAGCGGAGCTTGAGATAAATTTTTTCACAAGTTAGAAGTAAAAATCAATATTCAAAAAAATATTGATTTTAGACCAGTTGACAAAAACAATTAATATCAAATTGTTTTATAAAACAGTTGACTTTTAAACTAAATTTTTTTTCAAACTAGTTTAACTTCTAACCAAATCGCTAATTTTGCAAGCCAAAAAGACTATTTTTTTAGAAGAGAGTCGAATGTTCAATAAAAAGGTTAATTTTTAACCGAGAATGATAAATTTTCATAAAAAAAGATGACTTTTACAAAATAGTTTTTTATTAAGAACATAGTTGCAAAATACGATTAAAAAAATAGCTAATTTTTGTAACTAAAAAGTCAAATGTTTTAGAATGCAGTTGAGTTTTAAACCAGAAAAGGTGAATTTTCAACTGAATAGTTGATTTTTCAACTAAATGGTTGAATTTTCAACAAGAAAAATTAAATTTTAATCAACCAGTCGCATTTACAACCCGATAGTAGAAATTTGAAGAAAAAGAGACGAATTTTCGACAAAATAGTTTAATTTTTAACCAAATAGTTAAATTTTTAGGTCAAAAAGAGAAATTTTTTAGAAGGCAATTGAATTTAAAAAAAAAAAAATTTGACACCAAGAAAGATGAATTTTCAAAGAAAAAAGATTACTTTTCTACCATAAAAGTTTAATTTTCAATTCAAAAGAGCGAATTTTATTTTCAAAAATTCAATTTTGGACCAAAAAAAGAAACTTCACAAACTAGTTTATTTTTCGACCTACAAAGATGATTTTTCAACCAAATAGTCGAACTTTCAAATAACTGGATTTTCAACTAGAGATTTTCCACCGAAAATGGAATATTTAAATTTCAAGAAAAAAAAAGATTTTGAATAAAAACAAAAGAATTTTTAACAAAATTTATAAACTTTTAACGAAAGAGGTGAATTTAAAAAAATGAATTTTTAACAAAGTAGTTCAATTTTCATCCAAGTAATCGAATTTTTAAACATAAAAGATACATTTTTAACCAAATAATTGATTTTTCAACATTTGTAACAATTTTCCATATAGAAGATTAATTTTCTACCAAGAAAGATGAATTTTCAATAAAATTGTTGAATTTTTAACCAATGAGATGAATTTTCAAACAAAAAAATAAATTTTTAACAAAATAATTGGATTTTCAACATGTTCAACAATTTTTCATCTAGAAGAAGAATTTTCTACCAAAAGAGGCCTATTTTCAACATAATACGTGAATTTCAATTAAATTGTTGACGTTTCGAGCCAAAATGAGGAATTTTCTATAAAACAGTTGAATTTGCCACATGAAATTAATAATTTTCTACAGAAAAGTTAAGTTTCTACCAAAAGGTTAAATTTTAAAATAAATACTTTATTTTAAACAAAATCGTTAAATTTTCAAACAAAAAAAAAAAATGAATTTTGAACCAGGAAGATTAAACTTATACAAAAAAGACGAAATTTGATCTAAATACGAAAGGTTCGAAGCAAACAGTTGCGTTATATACAAAAAAAAATGAAATTTTGACCAAAAGAGATGAATTTTGAACAAAGTAGTTTCATTTTCTACCAAATTTTCTAATTTTCAAGATAAAAAGACAAATTTTCTAGAAAATACTTAATTTTCAATAACAAAAAATTAATTTTTAACCTAGTAGTCTCATTTTGTACCAAATTCTTGGATTTTCAAGCCAAAAGGACGAATTTTCTACAAAACAGATGAATTTATAACTGGAAAATAAGAATTTTCAACAAAAAAGTTAATTTTCTATCAAATGGTTCAGTTTTGAAATAAATACTTGAATTTATGACAAAATAGTTGAATTTGTTACCAGAAAATATGAAATTTTAACAAAATACAAAAATTGTAATTTAAACAGTTGCAGTTTATACCAAAAATGATTAAATTTCTACCAAAAAGATGAATTTTCTAGAAAATAATTGAATTTTTAATCCGAAAATATGAATAAACAGAAAAGTTAATTTTCAACACAGTTGTTTAATTTTATACCAAAATGTGAAATTTTCGAGAAAAAATGATGAACTTTTTACAAAACAGTTGAGTTTTCGACCCAAAAATATGAATTTCAAAGGAAAAAGTGAATTTTCAGCCAAATTGTTGAATTTTCAATTTATGAAGGATACATTTTCAACAAAAAATGGAATAATTAAATTTTCAAATAAAAAAATTATTACTTCACAAATAAAACGAATTAAAAAAAAATTAGCTTCTAATCGATTAATCCAATTTTCTACTAAATTGTTCAATTTTTAAGCAAAAAAGATGAATAAAAAAAAGTTTATTCACAACAAAATAGTTTATTTTGCAACTAAAATGATGAATCTTCGCACAAAAAAAAATTAATTTTTCGCAAATTAGTTTAACTTTCAACTGAGTTATTGACTTTTTAACCATGTTAATAGTTGATATTTGAAACAAAAACTGTTTTAATTAAAAATTGAAAGGAATTAAATTCAACCAAAAAACTATCAATTTTCAACAAAAAATTTAATAATTACATTTTCAGTTTCAAAACTTAATTCTCAAACAAAAAGAAAAACAACATTTCCCCGAAATAGTTAAATTTTCAAACAAAAAGATAAATTGTATACTAAAATGATGAATCTTAAAAAAAAGGAATTTTTAATAATGTAGTTTCACTCTTAAGCACCTAGTTGAATTTTGAAAAAAAAATTAATTTACAAAGAAAAATGCAATAAGTGATATTTTAACCAAAAAAAGATTTTAATTGAAATCAAAAATAGTTGCATGCAACCAGAAAAGACAAATTTTAAACAAAATAGTGGAATTCTTGACCAACACAGATTAATTTTCCGTCAAACAGTTAAATTTTTGAAAAAACAAAAAAAAATTAATTTTCTACCAAAATAGTAAAATTTGTTGCCCAGAAAGACGAATTTTTAACAAAACAATCGAATTTTGCATAAAAAAGATGACCTTTTAACAAAATAGTTGAACTTTCAACAAAAGAATTAAATTTTCAACTAAATAGTCGAATTTTCAGCTAATCGAGATGAATTCTGATCCAAAAATAGATAAGTAGACTTTTCAACCAAAAAGAATGAACCTTTAGCCAAAAATAGTTAAACTTTCTAATTGGATTCTATTAATTTGGTTCACATTTAGGCAAAAAAAAAGTATAAAAAGGGGATGTCCGATATATTGATTAAAGAGTATTTTTGGCCTTTTACTTTCTCGATTTGTCTTCTGAAAGTTGGACTTGACCATATATTCACACAAATATATGAGACTCTAGAAAAAACAGAGCGAAGAGTTAAATATTTAAGGTGGAAAAGATCAAAGGTAATGCTCATTGTATAATGCCCGATGAAATAAGTTCTTTTTTGGCGATGAAATATTTATTAAGCATGTTTGAAACTTCGAAATATTTAATTATTTTATATATTTCTTACTAAGTTTCTCATTTTTAGGGGTTTGTCGTCTCGGACAGAATGGGGAAAAAAGGGAAAAAAGAAAGAAGGAAAGGGGATAAGGGAAGTAGGGGAAATGAGGAGATAGGAGTAGGAGATGTGAGGGGAAATAAGGGTAGGGTATGTAGATGAATAAAGAAGGAATTAGGAGATTGGTAATAAAGAAAGTGAGGTGTCATGAGGGCGGAATGTAGGGAAAATGAGGGTATAATGAGGAAAGGGGAATTAAGGGAAATAAGCGGAGAGGGGGTAGGGGAAGTAAGTGAGGGGGAAGTATAGGAAGTGTGACAAGCAGAAGTGATTGTAGGTAAACTAGGAGAAATAGGAAAAATTAGGAGAAGGTAGTAGGGGAAGGGTTGATAAATGAAGGGAGGGGATGAGTGAGTGAGGGGAAATGAAGGGTGAGGAAGTAGGGTTGAAGGAATTAGGAGAAATTAGGAGAGGGGAGTAGGAAATGTGAGGGGAAATGGTGGTCGGGGATGTAGATGAATTAGAGGAAGTGAGGAGATTGGTAGTAAGGAAAGTGAGGGGAAATGAGGGCGGAAAGTAGGGAAAGTGAGGATGAATGAGGGAAGGGGAAGTGAGGGAATATAACCGGAGATGGAGTAGGGGAAGTGAGTGGTGGGGAAGTATGGGAGGGAGGGCAAGTTGGAGAAGTGATTGTAGGTAAAGTAGCGGAAATAGGAAAAATTAGGGGAGGGATGTAGATGAAGGGGGAGGGGGATTAGGGAAGTGAGAGGAAATAAAAGGTGAGGAAGTGGGGGAAATTAGGAGAGGGAAGTAAGAGGTATGAGGGAAAATGGGGGTAGGGGATGTAGATGAATTTGGGGAAATTAGAAGATTGGTATTAAGGAAAGTGAGGGGAGATGTGGGTGGAAAGAAGGCATAGTAAGGGTAAATGATGGAAGGGGAATTAAGAGGAAATGAGTGACGAGGGAGTAGGGGGAGTGAGTGCAGGGGAAGTATGGAAGGTATGGCAAGTAGGAGAGGTGATTTCAGGTGAAGTAGGGAAAATAAGAAAAATTAGGGGAGGGATGTAGAGGAAGGGATGGGAAATGAAGGGAGGAGGATCAGGAAAGTGAGGGAAAATAAAGGGTGCAGAAGTAGGAGTAAGGGAAGTGGGGGAAACTAGGAGAGCGGAGTAGAAGATGTGAGGGGAAATGGAGGTAGGGGATGTAGATGCATTTGGCGAAATAGGAGATTGGTAATAAAGAAAGTGAGGGTAAATCAGGGAAGGGGAATTGAGGGGAAATAAGCGCAGAGGAAATAGAGGAGGTGAGTGGAGGGGTTTGTATGGGAGGTAGGTCAAGTAGGGGAAGTGATTGTGGGTCAAGTAGAGGAAATAGGAAAAATTAGGGGAGGGAAGTATGGGAAGGAAGGGGATTAGGGAAGTAAGGGGAAATAAAGGGTAAGGACGTAGGCATAAGGGAAGTAGGGGAAATAAGGAGAGGGGAGTCGGAGATGTGAGGAGAAATTGGGGTAGAAGATGTAGATGAATGAGGGGAAATGAGGAAATTGATAGTAAGGAAAGTGAGGGGAAATGAAAGTGGACAGTAGAGGAAATGTGGGTACATAAGGGAAAATTAGAGGACTGATAGTAAGGAAAGTAAGGGGAAATGAAAGCGTGAAGTAGGGGAAGTAAGGGTAAATGAGGGAAGGGTCATTAAGGAAAGTAAGCGGTGAAGGTGTGGGGGGAGTGTGTGGAGGGGAAGTATGGGAGGTAAGGAAAGTAGGAGAAGTGATTGTAGGTAAAGTAGGGGAAATAGGAAAAATGAGAGGAGTGATGTAGCGAAAGGGATGGAAAATCAAGGCGGGAGTTAGAAATGTGAGGGCAAATAAAGGGTCAGAAAGTAGGAGTAGTAGTCAAAGGAAGTAGGGGCAATGTGGGAAGAGGAAGTAGGGTAAATTGGTTGAAATTAGGTTGAAGTATGGGAAGTGAGGGAAATGGCGGGATTAGAAATGAGGGTGTGTATGGAAGGTGAAGGAAAGTAGTGCAAGAAGAGTGTTAGCTAGGGAATCGAGGCGAGGGGGAAGTAGAAGAGGAAGTTGAGGGTGGAGGGTGGTTGAGGGCGAAGTGAGGGGAGGGAAATAGAGTATTGTAGGGGGAGTGAGTGGAGGAAAAGTATGGTATGTAGGGCAAGTAGGAGAAGTGAGAGTAGGTTAAGTAGGGGAAATTAGTGGATAGGAAATAGTGACAATTAGGGGAGGAACGTAGGGGAAAGGATGGGAAACTAAGAAAGGGGGTAAGGGAAGTAAGAGAAAATAGGAGGAGAGGAAGTAGATGAAGTAGCAGAAATATTGAGAGGGTAAGCAGGGTCAATTAGATGAAATTGGATAGGGGAAGTGAGAGGAAATGACGTGAACGGGATTATGGGAAGTGAGGGGTAATGAGTGTTAGGGAGGTAAGGGAAGTGATTTCAAGTGAGGAGAAGTAGGGAAAATTATTAAAAATGAGCGTGAGTAGGGAAGGGAAAGGGAAGTAGGGGAAGGGATGGGAAATGCAGGGTGGAGGTGAGGAAAGTAAGAGGAAATAAGGGGAGATGAAATAGATGAAATACCGGAAATATGGGGGGGCGGCAGGGTAAATTAGGTGAAATTAGGTGGGGTATGAAAAGCGAGAGAAAATTACGTGAGGGGGATTATGAAAAAAGAGGGGCAATTAGGATTAGGGAAGTAAAAGAAGTGGTTTTACGTGAGGAGAAGTAGGGAAAATGAATGGAAATGATGGCGAGTGGGGAATGGAAAGGGAAGTAGTCGAAGGGATGGGAAATGAAGGGTGGAGGTAATGTGAGTAAGAGAAAATAAAGGGAGATGAAGTAGATGAAGTAGCGGAAATGTGGGGGGGGTAGTTTAAATTAGGTGGGGTATGGGAAATAAGAGGAAATCACGTGAGGGGGATTAGAGGAAATAAGAGAAGTAGTTTTAAGTGAGGAGAAGTGGGGAAAATGATTAGAAATGAGGGTGAGTAGGGAAGGGAAAGGGAAGTAGTGAAATAGGAGTATTAGCTGGGAAATCGAGGCGAGGGGGAAGTAGAGAAGGAAGTTGAGGAAGGAATGGTGCTAAGGGTGAAGTGAAAGAGGGGATTTTAGGAAGAGTGGGGGAGGGAAAATATGGAATGTATGGAAATTTCTGAATTTGCATATGTACTATATATATAGTACATACCCTACGGTGGTTGTTGACCTTTTGTTTTTAATTATATATATATATATATATATAT